>JADRCD010145991.1:0-12644 GCA_019843815.1 Montemys delectorum | reverse complement strand
CTAAAACAACAAAAATAAAATGAAAAGCAGAAACATCAACTCCCAAATATCAAGGGAGAGTTAGTTGAAATCCTGGTATGAAACAATAAAATATGCAGGAAAATAAGTTCAGACCTTAGAGTTGCTAGAATGCATGGAATAAATAAGTTCATATTTCAATGCTAAAAACAGACAAAACCTTTAAAGTCGCAAAGTTTAACTCCTCGGTGGGGTAGGGGTTGGAAACAAAAAAAGTTCATGAAAAATAGCTGAGTGGACCTAGATCTCAGATTTAGTAAATACATAGTTCAAAAAGATTTTATATATATATATATATATATATATATATATATATATGTATGTATATGTATATATATGTGTGTGTATGCATATATATGTGTATGTATGTGTAATATATATATATAGTATATATAGTAGTATAAATAGTTTATATGTACATATATAGTGTTAAAATAAGATATTAAAAATGTGATGATGACAGTCACTTTGTCTATGTTTAGGGGATAGTAACAGAAGACAAGACACAGCTCCACAGTGTCATCCTTGGCAACCTGAGCAGACATCTAGACTTTTAGGGACCTTGACTCAAGCTAAACTGGCAGTCATGGCTTCACTACAGAAAAGAATTTCAAAAACTAGACAGTTTATGAGGCAGAGTTAGTATATAAGAGCAGGTTTCTTATGCAAGGATGAGTATGAACTCAATGGAATGGTCCAGCTCAATGTTTTTATGGAGTTAATTCTGTGTGTGTGTGTGTGTTTACAGTATCCACTTGCATATTATTGGTAGATACTGAAGTTATCTTCAAAGAATTGGGAGAAACCTGAATGAGTTTGCTGAGCAGCATCTGCTAGGATTATTATTGATAAGGCAAAACCCTCTCACACAGAGAGATAAGGAGGGCAAGATGTCTTCACTGTAACATGTATTGTATGGGATTCTCAGGAGATCTCTGAGGAAAGAATGACCCTACCCAAAGTCATATACTGAATGTATATTCAGGCCATATGCCAGCTCATCATCACTTTCATATAAAATATCTATATATGAGAGGACTATTATTTCTATGTTAGCATCCTTCACAGCAAATGTTGTTCATTGTGCTGAGCTTTTTGCTTCTTGGTTGGCCCAGGTTTAACTCGGGCTCCAGGATGAGGGACCCTTTCCCTTCCCATGTCAACACAATGTCCCTGCCTTTTCATCCTTCCTCAGTTTGACAAATAGGGAATCTCAATGCAGAAGGACCATGTGCATAAAAAACTCACAGTGCTCATTGTACTATAAAATGCTGCAACTAACTATGCTGGGAAGCAATCTTGCAGTTCTCAAAAAGTGGAACATGGGAATTATGGCCCAATAATTCCACTCCTACACATACACTCAGGAATGAAGTATTTGTCCATATAAAAAGTTATATGAAAATATTATTAGAACATCATTTGCAGTATGTATAATAAAACAGAAATAATCCAGAGGTCTATTAACTGATGAATAGATGGAGAATATACATTATGTTCTTATAATATCATTCAATAATAAAGAAACAGAGTATTTAAAATACATCATATAATTAGCCAAATCTTAAAAATATTATTGTATGTGAAAGATGTTGCTCAAATATTGTGATATTTGACTTCACTTATATATCATATTAAGAGGTATAGAAAGGAATATAGATTAGTGGCTGCAAAAGCCTTGTGGGTAAGGGAGAGTATTAGGGAGTGACTGCTAAGGATAATGGATTTTCTCTGGTACTAACGAAAAATTGTAAAGCTCTATGAAATCACTAAAAGAAATATTGAAGTATGTGCTTTAAAGAGTGAAATATATGATGCATAAATTCTGTCAATACATCTATTTTTTAAAGTCTTAAGGCAATTATGAAATTATCAAGTGCAACAAATGCAACCTTGACTGAACTTGTCTATCCCCATGCGGAAAAATGTTCATAAGAGAGTAAGACACCATATTATAGAGAAAATAAAAAATGTACAATACAGAAATAAGTTAGATCTATGCTTAGAGGAAAAAAAGTATACCTTTAAGTATTTACCTTAGAGAGAAAAATGCTCACATCTTCTGAGCCCTGAATTTAGAAAGACAATAGAAATATCAGACCAAAGATCAACAGAAAACAGCAAATTGTAATGAACAGAGAGACAGCCCATAAAAAAAGAGAGAACAGTTTAAAATTGTTATTTGATCACCTGACCAAATTTTAGTTATTCTGTAAGGGGAGAGAGAGAGACAGAGAGACAGAGAGACAGAGAGACAGAGAGACAGAGAGACAGAGAGACAGAGACAGAGATATTAATTGCTAAAGCCAGGACTGAATAAGGAAGAAACAGCAGAGACCTCTCCCCACCCCCAAGACTGGAGAATGAGACAAGGATATTCTAACTCCCTTCATACCAACACATACAAAGACATGCCAGTGCCAACACACAGTTGGCATTTCTTCACTCTCAGCCTTTGGATTTCTATTTTAATTCCTAAGTTGAACAAGCATTGCAACTTTAGTCCTCGTGAGATTATAATTTGAAGAATCTAAAGGGTGTCTTCATTTTTAAGAATGGTTTCTGCTCACAGGATTGTCTCTGCCTCTGTGACTCCACATGATCTGAGAACTACAGTCTAAGGCACCAGAGTCATTTAGAAATAAGCAATCCCAGGCTGGTGGCATTCTCCATCCACCTGCAGTCATGCAAAATGCCCTGGATCCCATGCTAGTGCGGGTATGTAACTACAATGAAGTTACTGAAGGAAAGAATAGTGTGGGGAACAGGGCCCATAAAGTTTTAAAAGAAGACTGTAAAATTAGCATCTAAGAGAACCTGTTGACAAAGAAGAAAGTTGGAAACTTCCAGATCAAGACACTAGTTCCTGCTGGAACCATTGGCGCAAGTACGGAAGCATTCCAGAGTGTCTGAAGGTGACCTATGACTCATAATAGTAAAAAGCTCCACTTGGATGGAGCTTAAGATGCTTTGAGACATTTGATCCTTGAAATACAAATTCATGTAAAATTATACGTAACATAAAGCATGCCTGGAAAAGCACATGCTATGCAAATGAGTGCAAAGCCTGTACATGCAAGCCTCTATCCTTTTATACCATGACCCTTTGAGATTCTAAACATTTTCCTTGGTTTCACCTACTTTCCCCATTGGAAGTACAATTTTTCTTAATAAATTCCCTCCTTCTTCTTTCTACTATCTGTCTCTAATTCCTTGTTTCAAGACATAAGATTCCAAAAATCCCACCAGAGTTCCCCATCAAGCCCTGATAACATCAGCTCAGAGGTGAGTGCCCCCAACAAGGTGTGAGTCCCCTAAACAAGTGCTCCTCCAAAGCCTTCTCTCAGCCTAGTTAGAAGAGCTCATTGCTCAAAGAAAACACAGAAATAACCAGATAATCCACAGATTTTCAAAACTAAAACTCTAGCCAGAGTTTTTCGAAACTAGTGTGGACCACCCAAAAATGTCAACAGCAAATGGTCCCAAGGAAGAGAGCATTTGGAAACCTTTAAAACTTTTAAATTTTTGTCTAAGTTTCTCATAAAGTTAGGGGGAAATTTTACTCTGCTATTATTTCCTGGGTAAGCATTTTAAGAGAACCTTCACACTATAACCGTAAGTGGAATGAACATGAAATTTGGGAAATTTTATGTATTTTTTAATTTAAATTTAGTACAAATGAACAACAATACCTCCATAGGTCAACAGTTTACACAAGAATATCTAGAAATTA
This sequence comes from Montemys delectorum, assembly GCA_019843815.1. Lineage (NCBI taxonomy): Eukaryota > Metazoa > Chordata > Mammalia > Rodentia > Muridae > Montemys > Montemys delectorum. Next base: position 8,893 of record JADRCD010145991.1, on the reverse strand, counting down.
TGGGTGAGGTATGTATGTGGAGAGATGGCTCAGCCGTTAAGAGCATGCACTGCTCTTGCGGAGGACTGCAGTTCAGTTCCCAGCGCATGGTATCCCACAACCCCTGTAACTTCAGTACCAGGAGGTCCTATACTCTCATGTGTAACTCTAGTTCCAAGGGATTCAACACCCTTTTCTGACTCCTGGAGAGACTGTACACATGTGATACACAGGCACATGTGCAACCAAACACCCATATACATCAAATAATATGATGATTTAAAAAAAAAAATGTTTAGAAGCCAAGGTCCCAGGTTTTGTTAGAGTAGCATCTCCCAACAAGGTGATATTTAAGATTATTTTTGTGAGGAACACAAGATGGTCTTAAGTGGAATGTGAGAAATTTTCATACTTTGCCAAAACCAGACAGTAGATAACCGCAAATAGTAATGAAAGATGTTATCGTGCGTTTTCCATTTTCCTCTGATTAAAGAGAGAGATTCCACTTGTGATTAGTGTTTACCAGTGATCCAACACCATGGTCATTTCATATGTAATAAAGGGGATGTAGGCATCAATGCCAGTCTCCCAAAAACACCAACGTCACCACATACTTCATAACATTGCCCTTCCTCCATCGAAGTTATGTCGTAAGATGGTGTACAGTACATGTATCTACTTCCAGCATTCACAAGTCTAGGAGGAGAGAGGACAGATTGACCTATACGATGAGACCCAGCCTTCTCTCCCCCCCCCAACACTTATTGTTATCTTTTTATAGTGAAATTTTATCCACTTAAGATAGTGATATAAAAGTTTAAATACACTTAATGGTTTTTTAAAACTCAGTTTGTGTAATAAACTATATTAGCTAGATTCATATTGATACAGAAAACACAGCTCTCACCTCAAAAAAAATAAGAGTTCAATCTAGAGCTATATATGAGTGACCACAGCTTAGAACAGAGATTCAAGTTACCTTAATATCGTATTCCAATGAAATAACGGTTTTATGATGTTGGTATAGTAACCGAATAAAGGTTCTAAGTCAAGGTATTTTCCAGAAACCTGGAAGAAATATCACCTGGGAGAGCACAGAAATCTGCCACAGGTCTTAGATGTTATCTGGTTATATCATTAGCTTCAGGGCTGGTGGATGTAGACCACTCTTGGTTCATTCCAAAAATGATTTGCCCAATAGTCACAAGGATGCTAGGTCACACAGAGATAAAAAAGTAAATTGCTATGTAGAGGGCCAAATTTAGCCTAAGACAATTTTGGCTCCAAACCTGTAACATTCCAGATCTCCATAGTCAATCGCCCTTATTTAGAATTTGTTTTTATACAAACGTGGCTTTTTCTGGCAATCGCAGTTCACAATCTGAAGGAGGAGCAGTGAAGCATTCACTGACCAAGGGCTCAACTCTGTAAAGCTAGCTCATCTGCAAAGAGTAATCCTAACGCACCAGAACATCTTATTTTTCCCTCTGATATCACATTGGACTTGACTTCTCTGACTTCTTTTGCCTCTGCTGTGGTTGACCTGGTACTAAATCTCACCTAGTTTTTAGTCTGAAAGCCCTATGGCCATGAACCCTGAGCCCATTCTATCCCCGTTTGTTCAGTTTTGAATCTCCTCAATCTTGCTGCTACTGAACCTATGATGACCTGAAGCATTCCATCTGGAGGATGGATAATATCCCATTAGGAACTCTTGATCCTACTTTATTAGCATATTCGCTCTTAGTTGATAATTCTCCCTGCCAGGATCTATTGCCAAATTTAGACCTCAGTACCACAATCGAGCATCCACTTCAAATCGAAAGTGACTTTTAATTTTTATTTGTCCCCATTTCTGTATTCTTAATGAACAGAACCAACCAGCTAAGCTCAGCCTACTCATCAGCTATAGCATTTCATAAACTAAAATTCCTCAAAATTGTATTTCTTATCACAACACCTATTCTTTTATTGTTTTTGTTGATACATTATCTTGAATGAAGATGTTCCCCACAGGCTGAGACATTTGAGTACTTGTCCCCTGGTTAGTGGCAGTGTTTGGGAGGTAGTTAACCCCTTTCCTGGCTTCCCTCCCTCCCAGAAACACCCTATCACATCAGCCCTCCCCTTGCTTCTATGAGGGTGTTTGTCTACCCACACACCCACCCACCCCATCCTTCCCCATTTCCAGCTCCATCTCCACCTCCTGTTTGTAGTTGAAGATTTTCCACTTCCTGCTCCTACTACCATGTATTCCACTCCCTCTAAAACTACAAATCAAATCCATTCCTTCTTCCTTACCTTGTGTTGATCATGGTTGTTTGGGTCTAGACTCTCTAGGACAAGGGGCTGAGGTCCATATTTTACATATCAAACCAGACCTGGCCTTCAAGTTCTCCCAGAATCCCTTAGTGCCTACCTGGCATATCCTACCTCCAACTCTGAACTTTCATCGTCTGCCCGTCCCCCACAGAGACTCTTCCTTGCATAATCCAGACTTCTTTTGCTCTCTCTTCTCTCTCTCTCTCTCTCTCTCTCTCTCTCTCTCTCTCTCTCTCTCTCTCTCTCTCTCTTTCTCTTTCCCTCCCTCCCTCCCTCCCCCCCTCTCCTTCTCTTGTTCTCTCTTCCAACAGGTTCTAGACTCATAAAAGCCATTATAATTAAGAAATGTGAGTTGATAGCCAATAAGCTTATAAATGATCATATCTTTAGTGTGTTCAGAATTATATTTCAAGTACTGTTGAGAACTGATGCAGTTAATTATGAAGCTTTCTTTAGCATCCCGCTTTATATTTGCCAGATGTACAAATAGAGCAGATAACTAGAAATAGACATAGATTGTCTAACCCATATACGCTTAGTAGGTTCTAGCCCTCAAACCTGTCAGAGACCTGCTGAATATGGTATTTAAAATCGCAAATTTTTTAAGATGTTTAAAATGACAGACAGAGACTCCCAAATCTTAGCAGTGACACTCCAAAGGTCTCCAAGAAGATAGGAACACAGCAAGAAAGGACTCTTCTACCTATGAGAACCACTGAAAAACACTGTTCCATTTCCTTGCCTGGCTTGAACTTTGGACAAACAGGGACACTAGACATGCCTCACATTGCTTGAGACAAAGCAAGGTCAGTCTCCCAAGTTCTCCATAGAAGGCCTCTCAGATTTGCTGACTTGGCAACAGACTGATCCTGTCCTGGGACCTGTGTCCCCAAGGAAGCCATCAACATAACAGAAACCTAATGGGGTGGCCATCTTGGTAATGGGGAAGTCTGTCATTTTAATTGACACATAGGCCATTTAAATTATAATGTATCCTTCTCAGGTCTCTGAGGGGTTTGAAGACTGAACCAGTGAAAGGAGTAACTTTACATAAAGGAACTCACTCCCAGTGATCAAGCATCTGTGTCTCATGATGAATAATCAGATAGGAAAAGGTGTAAAGTTTAAAGTTTATGTAAAATCTGAGCATATAAAAGCTTCTAAGAAAGTGTTTGAAGGTCTATGAAGGTGTTTTGAGGCTGGTAAATGTGAATTACAAAGGATTTATCTTTTTGTAAACTTAAAAGAAAATCTTGTAAGCTTCTGAGAACACACTCAAATTCGCTTCTCACAGGTCAAAATGGACTCAAGATACATACTGTCAGTTAGCAAACAACTTGTTTCCCCATCACCACGGGCTTATTCCTGAGGGTGGGATCTATTTCCCTTTCCCTGATCTTGGGATTCCCCTACACTACCAAGAACATGGGCCTAAGACTTTCAAATGTACAGCTCCCAAAAAGTTTTTCTCCCTAAACTCCTTAACTTTATCTTCTGCCCCTAACATCCAGGTGTTTCCTCAGAACCCACATTCAGGAACACTCCAAAACAGTTACCCATAGGTTCAGTGGCTCAGCCTCATAGAATGCTTCAACTGGGGCTACACATTCCTACTCCCAGATGATCCCACAACCTGGACAGCAGTGAAGCAACCAGTCTTTTCTAGACTTGGCCAAAAACATCCAGCTTTTTGCCCACACTCCAGAAAGGTGCTTGAATGTCAGCAGGAAGTAGCCATAGACAATTATGTCATCCCTTATTCGTTTATAATCCACAAAAGACTGGGATGTTTGGCTTCAAACCCTGGGGACTAGGGACTGAGGTGCATATTTTACATATCAAATCAAACCTGGCCTCCGTTTTCTCCCAGCATCCCTCAGTGCCTACCCAGTATATCCTACCCTTTCTCTTTTTCTTCCCCCACAACCTCCCATGTTGTCTTCCCTAGCCTTGGTCCTTGGGGTCAGTGAACTCATCCAAGAGCAGTTTCCCAATAAACCTACACATTCTAATCTGGCTTGAATTTGCTCATCTGACCAGCAGAGAAATAACCTATCAATGATATTTTATCACAGTAACAGAAGAGTAACTATTATCATTGTTTTCTTTCTATTTTTCATTTATTTATTTAGTCAGGGTTTGACATAAATAGATCAGCTGGCCTCCAACTTCCTATACTCCTCCCACCTCTACACCAAAGTGCTCACACTTCAATTGCTGTAGTATGACTTTTCCTTTGGGCATACCATAAACATCTTATTACCATCTCAGAGCATAGATAATCTTGTCCCTCTAACCATAGCCACGAAATAAGCAGAATGAAACAGAGGTAGCAAAGTCGATAGTAATTGTAATAGAACTGTCGGCATCCCACAGTAGAGGGATGGCTGGGGATAACAGGACCTTTGCCTAGGACTCCAGCCTTCACTCCTTTCTGTACTAACACAACTACAAATAATCTTTTAAGATATCATAGTATTTGAGGAATCAGAAGGGTAACTGATGCAGCTTCGATGAGGTTATCATCCAAGATGGGTGAGGACATTGTGGTGATGCTGAGAACAGAAGAATTGATCAGGCAATTGATCAAAGACAGGACCTTGAAAATGAGCATTTCTCTTTCTTTTCCTTGACTAGAATCTGTCGATGACCTTAGTTCTGTCCTGGATGGGGTCAGAAATGGCAGAAGGGTGCTCTGGTTCCTGATCTGATTTCTTGTTATTATTGTCCTTTTATACAGCATATGTGAGCACTACTGTCTACAAGCTACACCATAAGACATGAAATGCACCTGGATATCTTACAGGTGGGCCAATTAGCCTGCCAGATGCATTGTCTGTTGCCATCCCCATCTTTCAGCCTAAAAAAAATTTCTTATCAACCTTGAGCTAGGGAGCCTTTGCGATACCCACATTCAGGAGTCTCTCTTTCCTCTTCATTTCCCACCTATCAAGAAAAAGTTCCTACCTATGAATTGATAGTAAATTATCTTCCAAAAACTCACCTTCTCCTTGGTCCATGAAATTCACTCTTCAAATCTGTAAAACAAACAAACAAACAAACAAACAAAAAACCAGAGCCACTGACTCAGTGGAAGCTTTGTGAGATCATGAGTTTCTGGTATTCCTGAGTTATATCTACCTGAAACAGAAAAGCATCTGTTGTTCTCTGGGATTCCTGTCCTTCTCCTGCTTCAATACAGCTATGGTGGGGTAGCATGCTGCTAAGAGAGATCCCCTAGCTCATGCTCCTCCTGTAAGCTAGTCCAAGTCCCTTAAACTCATCAGTTCACCAAAGTAGACTTTGACGATTTACTTTGTTCTGACAACAGGCATGTGCCACCGTACCTTTCTTAGTAGAGTAGGTTCTGAGTCTATGAAACAAATGATTGTCACAACTGCTAAAACCAAAGCAAACAAGCAAATCACACATGTCCTTCTCTGAGAGGTCACAGCAGGATTTACCTCTCTTCTGCTCCACCAAGTCAAAGTGTCAAGCTTTTAAATAATTTGACTTTGAATAGTCAATCATTTTTCTCCCTTAACAGTACATTTTTTTTATCAGAATCTCAGTTATTTTACCAAGTTTTAAATAAATGTTATGCAAATACCAAGTGGAAAGGACCTTTAACTTTAATCTGGCTAACCTCTCATGAAATCTTAAACTTCTACCAAGAACTTTGCATGGAAATGGCTTTTACTTAGGATGAACTGTTTGAGATTCTTTGCAGCAGTTGTAGTTTTTCTCCTAAGGATGAGGTTGCATTGGGAAGTCTGAAATCGGGTCTGAGACCTGTTTCATCTGAGAGATGAATGGCCAGGACTGCTGAGATGTACTATCTATGACAACGTAGCCATTTTGCTTGTAGGACCAACTGACCCAAACAGCGAGCGATCAATGAATTATTTGGCCTTTATTATCAACCTGCTTTTTATTTTCTTTTTTTGTTCTCAGAAGTCTCACTATATAAGGACCCCAGAGGTTAGATATCTGATCTTCTCATATCTACTTCACATTCACAGTTATTTTATGTAATCTGATGACTTTGAACTTAAATTATGTGCTGGTATTTCTCAATTTTGTGTCTTCATACTAGATATATTCCAAAAACACTAGACCTAAATAGTAATTTAACATCTTATGTTAGTCCAAGTTTTACTGAAGGCAGAACCAATCAGAATAAAGAATTAGCTCCCATATCTCAGAGATTGACTAGTCCAAATCTGTAGTGTGGGCCAGCAGGCTTGAGCAAGACAGCCAACATGGTATGATGCTTGTTCAATGACTGACAGCTCAGAGACCCAGGAGAGCAAAGTGGGCAACACCAGGCACAAGTAAAATGCTACAGAATTCCTTCTTGCCCACAAAGTGTTTGCTTTTTTATTTGTTTCTGGTTTTGTTTGTTGTGGTTGCTGCTTTGGTGGTTTTGTTGTTGTTTTTGTTTGACAGAGTCTCTTTATATAGTCCTGGATGTCCTGGAACTCACTATGTAGATGAGGCTGGCCTCAGACTCACAGAGATTTGTCTGCCTCTGCCTCCCAAATCGTGGGATTAAAGGCATGTGCCACCATGGCCAGTGCAGAAAAAATTTTATTGGGGCCTTCAATTGACTGAATGAGTTGTCCAACCGGTACACCCTTTTAAAGTAAACTGACTCTCCATCTCCAAGAAGCCATCAACATTCAACAGTTCTTCACTTAGTAGTGGGGCCTCATAAGCCCCTCTGCCCGATGTGCTAAAAGGTTGACTCTCTTGATAGTGTGCAGGTAACCACAGTTGCTGTGAATTCAGGACTGTTGTAATCCTGTCATGTCTAAAGACATGTTTCCAGTCCTCCTCGACCTCTTGCAATCTTACTGTCTATACCCTCTCTCATCATGATTCCTACTATAAGGGTCCGTGATTCGTGAAGGATGACACCCCAGGCTCAAATAGTATGCAACAGCAAAGAGCGTTTATTCTGAAGAAAACCTGCATGCAGGGGTCCACCATACATCAGGATGGAAGACAGAAGTATAGATTTTTCAGGGTCAACTTAAAGACTGTTAAGGTAGAACTGATTGTCTGCCTGTCAGGTTAGCTAAACTGGCTGGCTACGAGGGGTGGTTTTTCCTGAAATTGACTTGTTTTGGACTTTTCCAGTTCTGGGAAACAGAAACTTAGTCCTAGTCTCCCAAACTCCTAGTTTGCAATCTGTCATGGAGTCAGCTTGGCTAACTCATTCCTCTTACTACAACTTCAGGAGAGGTACATTTGTTCCAATGTATCTACTGGCATTTATTCTCTGAACTTTGGTCAGTTGTAATTAATCTTTTTTTTTTTTTTTCATTAACCATGACTACTTCTCCTGAGGACTGAGAACTGCACTGAGCTATGAACAGAGACATGAGTTTAGAGAACAGTCTGATACTCTGTTCATTTATCAGGCAGGAAACTAATAGTAAATGCACCATTGGGACCTGTGAGATCCCCAACCATGGAGGCTTGGCTAGATTTATAGTACCAAGCATGCCTTTCCTCTTGTGAAGTGGTTTTTAAATCTGATCAGAAAATGGTTGGTTACCGCTATACCATTCATGTCCCTAGTGCACTCATGAGCACATCTTGCCACACTGATCAGTACTGTAGTTCACAGAGTTCACAGCCAGGCCAAACTAATTATGGCTTTCCCTCCAGCAACTACAAAGTATTTTCCTATACTCTAAGAGCTAGTTGGCTAACAGGGAGGAAGCTTCGTAGTCAGTACCAACTTACTTTTTCTATGTCCAAAGACCAAAGTATGTGGTACAGTGGGAGTAGCCTGTATTACTTGGAGTATATAGGGAACACCTTGACCAATAACTCAAGTGGAGGTATACCACACCTGGCACTGGGCTTGTCATTTGGCCATTTTTCTATGGCTCCTAGGAAGAGAGCCTTCAGGATGTAACTCCAGTTAAAGTTAGTAGCTCCCACTTCAAACAATGTAAAAGCTATACTCCTTCAAAGGGTACAATAACATATGATCTAAACTACTTACTCACTGCTATAACTCCAGCACTTACAACAGAGTCCTTTCCTGAACATGGCAATTATATAAGAATCATTGGATAACTGAATTACTTAATGAATAATAAAATATAAGGCCTCTGTTTGTTTTAAAACATCAGATCCCACCCCCATTAGAACCCATTTTATCAAAAAAAAAAAAACCCATTTCAAAAAGAAAACCTGATCCAAAGGAAATCTTCATGTAACTTTATCTAAATTGAGAAATCAAATTCTTTTTTAAAAAGACAAATTCAGAAAATATTTGTTAAATATATGTAACCAAGACTATTAATGTAGGTAATAGATCAAAGTATAAGCAAAGGGAACTGGAATAAATCATAAAAATATGAGGTATATAACATAAAATATATGATGCATAAATATATGCTAGAATAAAATAGAAAAGAAGATTAAAAATACTGCAAGTGTGGGTTCATGGGTCACTTCTGAACATTATGAAAACAAATAAATCAGTAATAATTGTTTGTGAGTGCCATAAAACTATGTTTTTATACCATGCCCAAATTTACAACCAATTTCATTAATGTGTGCTAAAATAGAA
>JADRCD010145988.1:7876-20989 GCA_019843815.1 Montemys delectorum | reverse complement strand
ATCTATCTATCTATCTATCTATCTATCTATCTATCTATCTATCTATCTATCTATCTATTTTTTAACCAGTATTACAATAGGAAGCCTGAAATTCCCTCCTTCCAAGAAAGCCTTAGTTCCCATCAGAAGTTTCCCTGTAGTGGTCACATCATCACTGTACTGTATGTTCTAAGCATCTTACCTGGCGTGTAAGTATTGTGCCAAGCAGGGTCTAGCTCTGGGGATGGTCATAGATGTCTTTGCTTTCCTACTAGCCTGCATAGCTCCTTTTGACAATATGAAACCAATCCAGAAGTTTCCTGGTTGCCTTGACTGGTTTTTGTATGTCTGAAAGCTAGAGTTCTTCAGCAGTAGGATTGTACCACGTAGTTATGGTAAGTAACTAAGGGTAATAACAGTTGTTGTTTTGGAGACTTCTCTGGCCTCTTTGACTATAACAAGGAATCTCATGTTTGTTACTGCAATTTTCACTTCATTTCATGTCTTCTGAGAGCAAAATTGTCTAATCATGTTGGATAATGGCATTTGAACTCTTTGTGTTTTTAAAGTTGCATTTTAAGTGAACATGGGAGAGTTAGCAAAAACTAAGGATCCTTGAAAAAAACCTTAAACCCAGTAGTTAGTAAACTAATTTTATTTTTCTTTTAAAAATAATGTGGATGTACTGAGGCTTATAATTCAGAAAGTTTTCTATCATGATGGTCTATTTAGTTTATTTTCAGAAAACAATAACTGGTTTTCATTTGGTGACTGGAAAATTAATTTAGACTTCAGCCTTTCTGAATAAAGATGTAATATAATTTAACATTGAACAGATAACCATTTTTCCCCTGGATGTCAATTTAATTTATAGCAATTATTTGTGCAAAGTAGAAAAATTAATGATGTCACAAGGTCAAATGTTTTACGTTTATTATGTTTGCTCCATGAAAAACAATAGTGCCATGCCAAGATCTCAATTTTGTTAAGCAAAAACATGTCTTGACTGTGAATGTTGTTCTCGCCCAGACTTATGTGTCTTTATATGATGAAATAGTATGGTGTACACTCATGACAATGAGCTTCTGATTCATGTAGATATACAGAAGCCAAACCTTTTGTCTGGATCTCGTCCTCCCATCTCAATCCAATTTCATGAATCCCAGTGATGGATATTTTGACTATGTTTTGTTGTTTATCTTCTGTCTTCAAGGATATTGTGCTCACCCGTGTCAGGGAAAGTTTGCCTCTTTTTCTTTCCTCAGAGAATCAGAGTGTAAAGGTGTCTTGAGGCTCTTCAAGTCTCTATGTACAACTTCTACTCTGTGTAAGTCAGCATTCCCAGACCCTATTTGATCAGCTGTCTAGATTTTGAGATACTAGTGAGCAAAGGTCCTCCCTTTGAAAGCATTGTTCTTTTGCAATTTACTTTCCCCCTAATATTTACTAAGTTTTGATCATCACTTCCTATGAAAGTGACTTTCCCATACAGAGGTAACGTTCTAGTGCTTCCATTGAAACATTCCTTCGAGTAGACCGGGATGGGTGAAGAGCCCGGAAGACAGAGGCATGAACAATAACAGAGACAATCTCTGTTACTGACCAAACATTGTCACAATGTTCTTCTTAATTAAATCCAAAGCTGGTTGAGGGGGGAGATGACTGAAAGTAATGTAAACCAGACTCAGTAAGTTACCCTGCGATACTGAGTATGATTCCAGCAGTCATTCATCAACCAAAGCATGGTGCCATTTAAAAAAAATAGTAAAAGACTAGGTACAAAGGGTAACTTTGCGAAGTCAAAAGGGAAAATTGACTTTCTGTCTAAATCTTAAGTCATTGGCTCAAGAATGTATTATGTGTGCTTTGAATGAAATGAGTGCAGGAAAAGTTAAAGGGAGGAATAATTTAAATCACCAGCCAGAGAATATTCATGGACATAAAGAAGTGTCTGACAGATTTAGAAATGAATGATTCCTCTAAAGTGGAGCTGAAAATACACTACTATTTTTCATCTGTCAAAGAAGAGAACACATTTATACTGTCACCTAGAAGATCTTTCAGGCCAGACAGTTATAAGATAAGCAATCAAATACATTTTATTTTTTATCATTTGTAAGCTGTGCAACTTTCTGTAATGATGAGACTTCTCTGTGCTGTCATTTTTCTGATCTATAAAGGAGAATAATGAAGCTAATTCCTGGAGAACTAAGGATATTAAACAGCTCTTAATGTGAGTTCATTTTATGATAATTATGCCTAAGGACATTTCTTATCTTTTCTTTAATTGCTCCTAAATTGATAATATGAGTGCTAGCTGTTGGTTAGTTTTATGCTCACAGGCACACACAAACACACAAACATACACACACACACACATACACACACACACACACACACATGCACGCATGCACATGCACACACACACGTGCACAGGGACATGGGCATTCCCGTGCACAAATGCACACACATTTGAAGTGGGATTGTTACTCATTTCCATCATGTCTTCAACCATCATAAATGGGTTATTCCTGTCCATTTGACAGACATAGAAGCATAGACCATTTTAGAAATTTCTTCAAGCTAACTTAGTGGGTCAATCAGAACCTGCTCTGAGAACTGATGTATGGAATGAACACACCCAAGAGTGACGGTGCATTCTGGATGTGAGGAATGCTGTATCTAAGAGGCCTCAAGGCTAAGGGAATGGCATGGCCTCTTATACACGGGAGACTGGGAACGTTCTAAAGTGAGATGTTTGTATAACAGCTGGCTTTTAATAAAAGAATGACACATGAAAAGGGATCTGACTCACTTCAGGACAAGGTATGATCACAAGAACCCTGCTGATATTAACTGTGAAGATTAGCTGGGCCTATCCTTGTTGTATCTGTACATAATATACATGTTGAGTCCCCTGAGGGAGTGTCATGTCTCTGTCTGAGCACACAGCCCACCCAATCCCAGCTTCCCTTTTACTCTGTGTTTGTTTTACTTCCACAATTTGCACAGGCAGCAGCAAGTTTCCACGTGAGAAGTCTTATTTTTCTGAGGGCCCAGGCCATCTCTGGCTTGGAAATTTCCCTCGGAGAATTTGGAAGTCTTTTTGGGGGACCACATATGTCTCCTACAGAAAACATTTCATTTCATTGTGCCATATAAGTATTGCCGTGTGTGTGTGTGTGTATATATATATATATATATATATACAGTCATGTGTGCATGTTTATACATGTGCACATGTGTGCACAAGTGTGTAGGGGGCCATAGCTTGATATTAGCTGACTTTCTTCATCATGTTCCACATTAAGTTTTGAAAGAATCTATCCACTGATCCTGGAGCTTACCAACTTTTCCAGAATATTTGGCCAGTATGCCTTGGAGAGCTTCCTGAACTTGCCTCCTCCATACTGGGATTACCAAATGGGTTGAGGAGCCCAGGTTTTAATGAGGCATAGAACTTAGGTAATCATTCTTACGAGGCAAGCACTTTTATGACTGATCTATCTCCATAACCTAGAAGTGGACAGATTTCTTTCCAAATTGTATATTGGAGACTCTCGTCCATGCTGATGGCATCTTTGGCGTCTTTTGCTTTACCCTTCTACCTTATGAGGAATACACGTGCCTTTGCATCATGGTCTAGCTGTTATGTTCTTCACAAATAACCCATTATAAGGGTTTATATGTGGCTGTCAAAGGTCCAGCTCTGTACAGCAGGATTTCTGAAGTCAGTAATGTACTAAAGGGTAGCTCTCATAGACATTAAGCCATAATGAAGCCACAAGCAGAGTTTTGTGGAACCAGTACTTGTCATGTCTCCTTTAGCAATCCTGATGCCGAGCATTGTAATTACTCAACCAGTGTCAGCTGCATTCTTGGAAACAGTACCATTAAGGTATTCAGAATTCTTTATGGTGAATTCATTTCTTTGGGTTGCAATGATGTAACCTGAGTCTTGGACATCATTGATAGTACCTGTGATGTGTAATTTCTCCAATTGTAGTAGTATATTTGTGACAAGAAGAAAACTGTGCAAAACATTCCAAAGAATAAGATAAATACATTCTCTTATTTATCCATAAGATAATGCATTCATAAATATTCTGATATAAATTATGCTTCAGACTAATTTTTTTAAATTGATAACTTGCACTTGTGACTGTACCTGGGTCTCATAGACACAGGAAAGAGGATACAAATGTGAGTGATTGGTGAGTTATCTGACAATGTTCCAGCAGTGCACAGATTGTATTATTTAAATCTTTCCTTCACATTCCAAGGGTTTCTTAATCACCCGTGGTATGAAAGACTTTCCTACACTTCTGTTGAAGCAAGTCTGAATAGAGAAGGAAGAAATTCTTACATATTCTAAGACATCTTAAGATATACAGGGTTAGTTATCCAGGAAATGATTGTCTGGGAGGATGACTCTATTTGATACTTTTGATTTATAATCATTGGACCTTATACAGAAGAGAAGGATAGTCTAAGAATACTAAGGTGTCATGAATGTGATTTAAAGATTTTCAAGTGGGAAGAAAGTTTTCATTCTAGTAAAAGAAAAGGAGACAGAATAATCATCAGGAAATGCCCCGTGTCCTAGTAATGAATTTTACCCATCTCTTTGTTACTGCCAGCCTTCCTTAATATGTTTTTCATATTACAATAACTCTCAGAATTTAAATATTCTAATCAAAGTTACTGGTGCCATATTGAAAGGAGGCAAATGAATGATTAAAGTCACAGTCATCCCATTCAGGCATCTCATTGTATTCATAAAGAATTTAAGAAAAATTCAGGCTCTGAGATCCGGTGGATTCAAGGGTATTTTCTTTCTTCTTTATTTCTGCTCCTATTGAGTGAACTTGCCCACGAATCACAGCTATTTATAAAGCTAGTACATTTCCTATTGATGTCATAATAGTAAATTTTAATAAAATTTACTCTTTATGCGAGGCACTTGGATCACAATTCTGGTCACCATGACAACTAGTTGTTATTAGTATACCAGAGCCTAGATTTTATTCCCAGAATTGACCCCTTAATACTGTACTATTTTAAGCTTCCAAGTAAACCTTAGCCAATGTTTTCAATTGAGGGTTTTACATGAACTCACTGGTGTTAAGAGTGGATTTATCCAATCTACCCTGAGGCTTTGGGATGGAGTATCTTTACCACTCCAGATTTCTTAAAGTGGGATCTGTAGAATTCAGGTGATGATCCTTGAAGTACAGTTAAAAGGCAAATTTGGAGATCACATATCTGGCTGTTCCCAGTAACATATCAAACAAATGAAGCCATCAGAGTCTGCTCACTGAGAGGAAATCCCAAACAGCATCCCCTCTCCTGGAAGCCAGCTGGATATTATTATTACACCTACTGGCAATTAAAATGGTCAATTATTTAAATGCTTTCTTTTTATCCCAATGGCTTCTTAATCACCCATGGAAGAGTTTCCTAGAGTTTTATTTTTGCTTGGCTGTTATTAGAAGCTAATAGCATGGGATGCAACTTCTTTGTATTGACACAGATTACTGTCTCTAACGTATACAATGGTATAGCTGATTTTTGGAACTTTTATTTTGCCTGAGAGAAATTATACCTATGAAATGGCATTTTTCCATTTGCTGTACCACCTCAATGATTCCTAGCCTTTTGATAGACTGTTTTTGATTGGAAAAAAAGATTTTTTTTCTCTTTCTATAGAAAAGGTTTAATAAATTTATTTTTATTTATTAATCATTTTATTTGTTTTCATTTCAAACATTATACCTCTATCCCATCTCCCTTCCATGAAGCCCCTCCATCCCCATCCACATCCACTTTGCTTCTAAGAGAGTGCTCCCTCCCCCACCTACTCACTCCCACCTCACTCCTCTAGCATCTCCCTTCTCTGGGGCACCAAGCCTCCACAAGACCAAGCGCCTCCTCTGCTACATATGTAGCAGGAGCAATGGACCAGCCCATGTATACTCTTTGGTTGGTGATTTAGTCCGTGGGAGCTCTGAGGGGTCCGGTTTATTGATACTGTTGTTTTTTCCTATAAGGTTGCAAATCCCTTCATCTCCTTCAGTCCTTCCCCTAACTCTTCCTTTGGAGCCCTCAGGCTTAGTCCAATGGTTGGCTATGAGTATCTGCATGTATGCTAGTTAGATGCTGGCAGAACATCTCAGAGGATAGCCATACCAGGTTCCTATCTGCAAGTACTTCTTGGCATCAGCAATAGTGTATGGATTTGATGTCTATGGACAGAATGGATCATATGGTGGGGCGGTCTCTGGATGGCCTTTCCTTCAGCCTCTGTTCCATTTTTGTTCCTTCATTTCCTTTAGACAGGGACAATTCTGGGTTAAAAATTTTTAGATGGGTGGGTGGCATCATTCCTACACTAGGGCCCATGTCTATCTACTGGAAGTGGTCTCTTTGGGTTCTATCTCCCCATTATTGGGGATTTTGGGTAAAGTCGTCTACATTGGGTCCTGGGAGACTTTCAAATCCCTGGTGGTTCCCAATACTCCCCACCCCTCCACTGCTACTTATTTCTATTCATTCTCCTAGCCCTCTGGACTTCTCCCTTTCCCATATCTGGTCCTGCCCCTCTTTCTTTGCCCCCTTCCCCTCATCTGGGTGCCTCCTTCCCTCTGCTTTCTGTGATTATTTTTTCTCCCCTTCTAAGGTTTGAAGGCCTTCCTTCTTGTTAAGCAACATATGACCTTTGAGTTGTATCGTGAGTATTCTGAGCTTTTGGGCTAATGTGCACTTATCAGTGAATACATACTATGTATGAACTTTTGGGTTCAGATTACCTCACTCAGAATGATACACTCTAGTTCCATTCATTTGTCTACAAAGTTTGTGAAGTTGTCATTTTTAATAGCTAAGTAATATTCCATTGTGCAAATGTACCACATTTTCTGTATCCATTCTTTCATTGAGGGACATCTGGGTTACTTCCAGCTTCTTACTGTCACAGATAAGGTTGCTAAAAACATAGTGGAACACATGTCTGTGTTATATGTTGGAGCAACTTTTGGGTTTATGCTCAGGAGTGGTATAGCTGGGTCTTTAGGTACAGCAGTTTCCAATTTTCTGAGGAACTGCCAGCTTGATTTCCAAAGTGGTTGTACCGGCTTGCAATCTCACCAGCAATGGAGGAATTTTCCTTTCTCCACATCCTTGCCAGCATCCGCTGCCACCTGCATTTTTAATCTTAGCCATTCTGATTGTTGTAAGGTAGAGTCTCAGGGTTGTTTTGATTTACATTTCCCTGATGACTACAGAAGTTGAACATTTCTGCCTTTTGAAATTCTCAATTTGAGAAATTTTTCTTTAGCTCTGTACCCCATTTTTTAATTGGATTATTTAGTTTTCTGGAGTCTAACTTCTTGAGTTCTTTGTATATGTTAGATATTAGCCCCATATTAGATGTAGAGTTAGTAAAGTTCTTATCCAATCTGTAGTTTGCTGTTTTGTCTTATTGACAGTGTCTTTTGCCTTACAGATTTTTCAGTTTCATGAGGTCCCATTCTTTCCTACTTTCTCTTCTATTAGATTCAGCATATCTGGTTTTATGTTGAGTTCCTTGATCCACTTGGACTTGAGCTGTGGTGGCAGAACTAGATTCTGATGTTGCAAGTGGTATTGGTTTCTTTTGCTTTGGTTCTTGTGCCTGCCTCTTGATATCTGCTTATCTCTGGTGTTAACAGGCTTTGCTGTCTGTGACTAGAGCTTGTCCCAACTGTGAGCCTGGTTATGTCTTGCCTCCTTGGGCCAGACTGTCTCTGGTTGTTGGAGGGAGTCGGGAGCACTGGCTCTGTCCCAAGTGTAGTTGTGGGCCTGAAGGAAGATGTGTATCTGGTAGGGAAGGGCAGGGCAGGGCAGATAGGGCCTGCCTCCTCTGGGCCCTGTGGAGATTCCAGTTAGGTCAGGTATTGAAGCAGTGGAAAGGGTCTCATCTGTGAGCCTAATTGTGACAGAACTCCTGGGAGAAAAGCTGCCTCTGTGTGTGGGAGAGGGTCTGGAGTGCTCACTCTGCCTTAGGCCAAGTTGTGGGCTGGAAGGAAGATGTATATCCAGCAGGCCAGGGTGGATTCAAGTCAGCATTCCTATGACAAATGCATGACTCAGCATCTTTGAATTATCTTTTAAATTAATTTTTCACTGCTACTATTATCCAACGGAAAGTTGTGCTTTGTGTGAAAAAACTCAGAATGAATGACAGAATCTAGACTTAGGTCTAGGAAGCAAAGATGTGAGTTAACTTTTCATTTGTAAAATAGAGATCTGAGAGAGAATTTTAAACAAATTCTAACATCTGATATTTATGTATGATTTCACTTCTCTCTGAGGACAGGTTTTCATTCCTTCCTTAAACCAAGTTATATGTTTATAATGCTTTTGAGAAGAGAGAATGCAGTTATGTTACTTAGTTTATTCTACTTCCTTATATACATACATACATATTGTGGATGCTGGGAAGTGCTTGATGATTGAAGCCTGATATGGCTGTTTCCTAAGAGACTCTGTCAGAGCCTGATAAATACAGTGGCAGATGCTCACAGCCAACCATTGGACTGAGCAAGGGGTCGCCCAATGGAGAAGTTGGAGAAAGGACTGAAGAAGCTGAGGGGGTTTGTAGTCCCATGGTAGGGAGTAACAGTGTCAACAGGCCAGACCCCCCAGAGCTCCCAGCGACTGGACCACCAACCAAAGAATACATATGGAGGGACCGATGGCACTGGTTGCATATGTGGCAGAAGATGGCTTTGTTGAACATCTGTGGAAGGAGAGGCCCTTGGATCTCAGGGTGTTCAATGTCCCAGTGTAGGGGAATGCCAGGGCAGGAAGATGGGAGTGGGAGGGTGGGTGGAGGAGGCAGGGGGTGGGAGGATAACATAGAGGGTTTCTGAAGGGGAGACCTGGAAAGGGAAAAATATTTGAAATGTAAATAAAGAAAATATCCAATAAAAAATATACTCAAAAAGTCTTGCTAACAGTGTTTACTTTCATTTATTTGAATTCTAAATGTAGAATTACAAATTAATTTTAGGTTTCTAAAGTCAAACACAAATTTATACCATTGAGTTGTTTTTTGATGGAGCTGGGGAAGAGCAATATGAACAGACACTGAGGCTGAGGGGAGGGGAAAACTGAGCAAAGAGATGCTGTCCATTAAAGCAGAGCCAGTGAAGCCAACCCAGATACTTTAAAGGAGCATATTGACCTTCCACTCCTTTTTCATGCAAATGAGAGCAATGGGCAATGAACAAATTATAAAACCACCAAGGCCACAATATGAGCATGGATTTCAGAACCTTTATGAAATTGAAGATGGGGGGGAGGGAGGTCATTGCTTTGTCACTTTTCAGACACATAGAATAATCTGTTCTTTTTTATTTTCATTCCTTTGGAGCCCTCACTTTTAGAAAAATGTGCAGAGGACTCTGTTGAATTATAAGGGCAACTCATTTTAAAGGTTAAAGGATGAGATGCAATTAGCCTCTAAATTCAGACCTGATTATTGAAGTCAGATTATCTGTTGGTTCATAACAATGTAACCAGACATTTTAATGCACTAATGTGTCCACTGGTAGACAATTAGAGTTGTCAGTTTAAGTAGTCAATTGAAGAGGCAGGTTAAACAAAAATTGGTAGTGTCTCTGTGACCTTGTGCTTAGAGACATTTTTTTTCTGGAAATACAATAGTAGGCTTTGAATTGGTGAAGGAAGCAGCAGAATTTAATTATGGCCAAAGTACAAATGACTATACTCTTTTCATATATATCACAAGCATTGACCCAGGAAGGGGCAGACGCTGGATAGATCCTCTCGAGAGGCAACAATAATTAATACTCAGGTAACCAAGAGGTCTTAGCAATTTTTGCAGCTTATAATGTATATTTGAAATTGAGTCTTGCATTGAAGAGTGGATGACATACAAAAAAATTGCCTTTTTTTTTTATTAATCTATCTATATAACACCTCATGGACATAGAGGAATCCAATTCTCATCTGAACTCCTTCCTAACTCATGGCTAATTAGTCATTTTTAATCATCTGTATTCACAATGAGACACTTTATTCTAAGTGTCTGGCAACAGTTATGTGGAAAGTTCATTAGGTTAAACACAAACATTTGAGTAGGGAAAAGAAAGCTGCCTTTTCCTATCAAATTTGTATTTAATTGAGTGGTTATGGGAGGTGAGATGTGAGATGTTCAACCCATCTTGTCAAGAGTTTCACAGAACTCTTCGTCCCACCTCAGATGCAAATCTATATAAGGGAAGGTCAGCTCAGACAACAAAGGCATGTGTGGCCAGGTTATTTCAGTGAGAAAGAACCGGCACCCAATCTTTGATTCAAGTTCATTTGTTTATCTGCAATTTCATGATTTCTTTTTTCTTTTTAACTGAGTAGACTTTTTTTTCACTCTATTTTTCTTATCCAACGATCACATTAAAGATATTTGAAGGTGCCATGCAAGCCAAGGGAGAAAAGTCTACCCAGCTGAAAAGGCTAAGAACCACAATAATTACCTGACTACCAGTATATCCTCAAATGGTGCAATGGTCATAACCAACAGCTATCAAATTGAACTTAAATAATGCTTGGTACTATAAATCTAGCCAAATATTGGCTGAGGAGTTCATGGACACTAGAGGAGGATCTGTAGCTGTCATTTTCCTAAACCAATTGTGAAGGTTAGTTTTAATGTCAACTTGACACAGATTACAATCACCCAGTACAGAACCTCAGCTGAAGAACTGTCTTGATTACCTTAATTGATGTGCAAAGAGCCACTGGGGGTTGACAACACATAGTATTAAAATGAGCATATAGTACTCAATGGCTTATTGATGTACATACAGGTGAAAAAATGTCTCAAAACTCGTCAGAGAAGTTTCATCTTGCAGTAGATGACAACAACACAAAGATCCATAATTGGTTCATATGTACAGATAAGAGACTTTGGAGTGGTTAGTCCTAAATGGGGCCTCTATGTTATACCTCTCCCCTCAAGCCTTGGAAATCTTTACAGAAGAAGGAGCAGAGAGATTGTAAGAGCCAGGGGTGGTGGATGACTATAAGGAAACTTTTTTCTGGACACAATGGGGGAGAACTCTCAGAGATTTTGACACCATGCACAAAAGCAATCTGCACAAAATTACAGCTTAGGTGTAGGGTGGGATAGTCCTGTATTACCATCTTGGGCTAAAGAGTAATTGGCATTGAAACTTTCTGGAAAAGGCAGAGTCAGTTTTCATTAATTGTGTGACTTCTGGCATATGAACAGTAATCTAGGGTAGGCCATACACTCAAGAGTGCTTGTCCAATACTAACTGGCCTGGAGGGTGAGAACAATTCAGTTTTCCTCTCTTTTGTTTGTTTGTTGTTAGGTTGTTGTTTGTTTTTTTTTTGAGATAGGGTTTCTTTGCATAGCCATAGCTGCTCTAGTACTAATTCTGTAAGCCAGATTCTCCGAGAACTCAGAGATCTGCTTGTCTCTGCTTTCCAAGTGCTGGGAAAAAAAGGCATGTGCCATCACTACCCAGGTTTCTTTCCCAATTTTTACCCATTTACTTCCTTCTTTTGCCTTATTGCTAATAATACAGGCCAATTGTTCTACTCAAATTTTAACTAAAATTTTAGACATTTGAACCTCATTCTAGGGCAATGTATCATAATTCTTAGCAACATTTTTCATTGTCTAATGCTAGAAATACAAACAATGAAAAGACGGACCAAAATTTCTGGTCTGAGATTTTCCAAACTCTGTGGTGGCTACATGTTCATGAGGCATGGCTGGTTCAATAAACAACTGGTTTCCCCAAGTCTATGTGTCTAACATGTGCAGCTTTTAAAAAGAATAATGTATTATATGCTTATTTATAAGTGCTTCTGAACTGATTAAAATGTTATAATATTCTTTCTGAGGAAACATTTAAGTGTTTAACTACTATTATATGACAAGAAGAAAATCAGCAATATTATTAAATGATGATAAAGTACTTCTTAGAGACTGCTATTCTGTGTCAGATACTTTTGTAAATATTCTACAGGTACCATCACATTTACATTCTCATTAAGTCTATGGCATATGTCCTTTCAGTTTAAAACCAAAGAAACCCCAGTAGAGAAGGATAAATTTTCTAGCTTGAGGTAGTATATTTGGGTTCTGATAACTGACATGTTAAAAAAAAAAGGAAGATCTTAAGAAATTTAGGAGATATTGCTGTAGTTTAGATGATAGTTTGAATTAAAGCAAATTAGAAGTCTTGGTTTTGGTTATTTGGTGGCTGCTAAAGTTATAGTAGAAATATCTGGTTGGTAATATGAAATAATTGGGCCTAAGTTTGCTGTACTGGGTTTGAAGTGTGGGTGTGATAGACAAGCATAGTTATTGGTTCCCATGGCAACTAGACGATGCACGTGGTGGCAGACACAGCTGAATTCTGCTAGCCACAGGCTTAGTATTCCTCCAGCATCCCTGTTGTGGCCATTTGAGACACTCAGTGCCACAGCAGTCATGGTCTCTGGGGTCTGCAAAATCCAGGCTCTTGTTTGCCAGGCAGACCTGAAATAACTGTTATTTATTTATAGCCTCTGGCACTGTTGGAAACATTCTGCTACACAACTAGGTTAACAACTTCAAGTTAATGTAAACAGTCTGAAAATGAAAGTATCAGTGCTGAACTGCAAATATGGCCAGGCAAAGAAGAGGAATAGGAAGAGGCAAAGGTACAGGCTGCACACATACAATCCAGAGTGTGGAAGGCATTCTCTTAAGGGACATTTCAAAATGACTAGTTTTTGGATAGGGTTTGTTATGGGTATGTGGCACACATCATTTGCAGATAGTGATGTAGCTAAGGGGACTAGAGGAATTTAACAACAGCATTCCTATAAAAAACTTGTGTCATTGCTCAAATTTCTGCAAGCCATTCACATTAAACATTGGTCCCTATAATTATTTTCATCAGTTAATATTGCTTGAGTTCATCTTCTCCCATTGTATTCTTACATGTACCATGTCACCAGAGGACAATTTGGGGTTCTGACATCTTTCAATCTGTCCTCCTCCTCCTCCTCCTCCTCCTCCTCCTCCTCCTCCTCCTCCTCCTCCTCCTCCTC
>JADRCD010145983.1:0-15841 GCA_019843815.1 Montemys delectorum | reverse complement strand
GATATCACTGCTTGTGGGAGATTTTTATTTTATTTTTAAAATTGTTTTCTTTATTTAGATTCCAGTCCTCCCAGTCCCCCTCCCACAGTTCTTCATCCCATTCCTTCTCCTCCTTGCCTCCTAAATGATGATGATTTTAATTGGGTTGCTTGGTTTTTAACATGTTAACTTCTTTAGTTCTTTACGTATTTTGGATATTAGCACTCTATCAGATGGAGAGTTAGTGAAGATCTATAGTTCACCAAATTGTCCTATTGGTGGTGTATTTTGCCTTACAGAAGCTTTTTAGTTTCATGAGGTCCCATATATCAATTCTTGTTCTTAGAGCCTGGACCACTGGAGTTCTGTTCTGGAAATTTCCCCCTGTGCCAATTAGTTCGAGGTTCTTTCTCCATTTCTCTTCTATTCAATTCAGTTTATCTGGTTTTATGTTGAGGTCCTTGATCCTCTTGGACTTCATCTTTCTGCAAGGTGATAAATATGCATCTATGTTCATTCTTCTATACACACATCACCAGTTAGACCAGCACCATTTACTGAAGATGTTTTCTCTTTTCAAGTGCATGTTCTTTGTCTTCTTTGTCAATGAACAAGTGCTCATAGGTGTGTGGGTACTTTGTCTTCAGTTCTATTCCATTGATTGACCTGTCTCTGTAGCAATATCATATGGTCTTTATCACTATTGTTTTGTAGTACAGATTGAGGGCAGGGATCGTGATTCCCCTAAAAGATGTTTAAATGTTGAGAATTGTTTTGGCTATCCTAGATTTTTTGTCTTTCCATATGAAATTAAGAATTGCACTTTCCATGTCTGTGAAGAATTGTGTTGGAATTTTGATGTGGATTGCATTGAATCTATACATTGCTTTTGGTAAAATGGCCATTTTCACTACAATAATCCTAACAATACATGAGCATGGGAGCTCTCTCCATTTCTGAGGTCTTCCTCAGTTTCTTTCTTCATAGATTTGAAGTTCTTTTGATACAGATCTTTCACTTGCTTGGTAAGAGTTACACCAAGATACTTTATACTATTTCTGAGTGTTATGAATGGGGTTGTTTTCTAATTACTTTCTCAGTCTGTTTATCATTTGTATAAAGGAATGCTACTGGTTTGTTTGAGTTAATATTATATCCTGCCACTTAGCTGAAGTTGTTTATCAGCCACAGGAGTTCTGCAGTGGAATTTTGTGGGTTACTTACGTACACTATTACATCATGTGCAAATTGTGATGCCTTGACTTCTTCCTTTTCAATTTGTATCCACCTGATCTTCATTTGTTGTCTAATTGTTCTAGAGTAAACTTCAAGCACTATATTGAATAGATAAGGAGTGAGTTGCCAGCCATGTCTTCTCCCAGATTTTACTGGGATTGCTTCAAGTTTCTCTCTATTTAATTTGATATTGGCTTTTGGTTTGCTGTATATTGTTTTTATTATGTTTAGGTGTGGGCCTTAAATTCTGATATCTCCAAGACTTTTAACTTGACGGCTTGATGGAATATGTCAAAGGCTTTTTCAGCATCTAATGAGATGATCATGTGATTTTTTTTTCTTGAAGTATGTTTATATGGTGGATTACATTCATGAAATTTCTTATATTGAGCCATCTCTGCATTCTTAGGATAAAGCTTACTTCATCATGGTGAATGATGGTTTTGATGTGTTCTTTGATATGGTTTGTGAGAATTTTATTGAATATTTTTGCACTGATATTCATAAGTGAAATTTGCCTGAAGTTCTCTTCTTTGTTGGGTCTTAGTGTGGTTTAGGTATCAGAGTAATTGTGGCTGTGATCTGTATGAGAAGAACATCACATCTCTCAAGAATGAAATTGAAGACAGAAAATGGAGAGATCTTACATGCTCATGGATTAGTAGAATTAACATAGTAAAAAAGGCCATATACCAAAAGCAATCTACAGATTCAACACAATCCCCATCAAAATCCCAACACAATTCTTGAAAGACATAGAAAGAGCAATTCTAAAGTTCATCTCAAAAAATAAAAAATCCACAATAGTGAAAATAATTGTTATTAAAAGAACTTCTGGGGGAATCACCATCCCTGCCTTTCGTATACTACAGTGCAATAGTGATAAAAACTTCATGGTATTGATACAGGGACAGGCAGATTTATCAATGGGATAGAACTGAAGACCAAGAAATAGGATCACATATTTATAGACACTTGATCTTTGACAAAGAAACCAAAAATATACAATGGTGAAAAAAAAAAGCATGTTCAATAAATGGTGCTGGTCTAAAGGTAGTCTGTATGTAGAAAAAAGAAAATAGATCCATATTTATCTCCTTGCACAAAGTTTAAGTTCAGGTGGATCAAGGACCTCAACATAAAACCAGATACACTGAAACTCATAGAAGAGAAAGTGAAAAAGAGCCTCGAACTCATTGGCACAGGGGAAATTTCCTAAACAGAACTCCAATAGCTTAGGCTCTAAGAACAAGAATTGGTAAATGGCACCTCGTGAAACTGGAAAGCTTCTATAAGGCAAAGAACATAGTCAATAGGACGAATTGGCAACTTACCGATGGGGAACAAATCTTTGCTAACCCCACATCTGATAGAGAGCTAATATCAAAAATATATAAAAAACTCAAGAAGCTAACCACCAAAAAGACAAGCAACTCAATAAAAAAAATCCAGTATAGAACTAAAGAGAGTATTCATAACAGAGGAATCTTGAAAGGCTGAGAAGCGCCTAAAGAAATGTTCAAAAGACCTTAGTGATCAGAGAAATGTAAATCAAATTGACCCTGAGATTCCACCTAACACCAATCAGAATGACAGCACATGTTGGTAAGGATGTAGAGAAAGAAGAACACTCCTTCATTGCTGATAGGATTGCAAACTGGTACAACTACTTTGGAAATCAATTTGGAGGGCCCTCAGAGAATTGGAAATAGATCTACTAGAAGACCCAGCTTTACCACTCTTGTGCATATACTCGAAAGAGGCCCCACCATGCCACAGGGACATGTGTTTCACTATTTTCATAGCAGCCAGCCAGATTCTTAAGTTCAAATAAGCCCCTAAGGAAAGTGAAGAATGGCCTCCTGACAATGGAAATGAGTATGACAGAGAATCAATAGAGATGAAAAATGGCAGATAAATATATTTAAAAGGTAATAAAAAGATTCAAGACCAAGCTTCTATAAGATATCAAACAAAAAGAAAATTGTAGATGAACTCAGCCTCACAGAGTATATGAATCTGTTTTCGTTTGTTACATTTATATGTATGTTGTATGTGTATATATGTACAAGAATGATGAGTGTATATTAATAACTATGATTTGGAAATTCATGTTGTCATAATTCACATGACTTATACAGTTGCGTATATTGCATATATTTATAAATATCCAAAATAAATACTCTTAGATACATACATATCTTTATTTTTCATATTTTGCTTGTGAACAAAATTTTATAAAGTCCAAGAAAATAATAAGATTAATCCCAGAGAATCAAATGCTTTACATTATTAAACTCAACATCTGTGGCATTTTTCAAACATAGGGATATTGACTTTATATATTATGCATCATAGATTTAATTGTATCAATCTGAGTATCCTCTAAAGTAGTAGCGTCTACTCAAAAATGATGCTGAAATTAGGAGGTAGCATCTATGATGCTGTATACACTTGGTGACAGAATTATACACAACCAACCCTGAACAAGTGACACATTTCCTTATCTTAAACTATGAAGTAGTAATATGCTCCCTATTTCCCTCACATCCATCATAATCCAAGTTCGCACACAACTACTTAAGAAGTAGTGAAAATCTAAATCCAGCCAGGGTCAATGCAGAATAAGGAGATGAATAATTGATGCCTAGCCACAAGGACAGAAGCATTGGCCGAGAATAACTATGTTGCAAACAAACTCAACACACAGAAATAAATCTGACTGGAAATACTAGGCAGCTTATATGAAGTAATGATTCTTCATCATGACAGTAGAACAAAGCTGTGACTGATCTAGCCCCAGTAGAACAAGAAAATGGGATTTATCTAGAAGTCTTGAGTAATACAAGCAAGAGAAGAGGATCTCACCATTTCAAACTCACAATGAAGAAAGTTAATATACAAATGGGCCCACAGCCTCACCTCAGCTTTCTGAAAAATCTATTGCTTATCAGTGCATTCTCAGCCTGACTGAATACATATAGCATCTCTCAGTAGATATGTTGTTCTGTTTGGTGATATGATAAATAGGATCCTATAAGATCCTGGCAGGGGTGATCGTGCCTATGTTCTTCATATAAAGAATTTGAAGAGCTTACTTCAAATAATAAAAAAAAAGACTTCCAACAACATAGGAATATTTTTTTCTCAGTTAATGTGCAGGAAAAGACGAAGTTTTGTAAAACAGTTACAAAATAGTTTGAGCCATTTATTATGTAGATTCCCAAAGTAAATGCTGTGCTCAAAACAGAATGTGAGAGAAGGGAGTAGTTACTTACAACAGTAGAATCAAGTAATAAAATATAGACAATCTAGTGTCTGAGTTAGTCAATTTGACACCCAACTCTGACATATCCTAAAGTTTGAATCTTGGTCAAGGTACCTTGTCTCAAATTTCAGTAATAATACTGCTTTTCTGTTTGCAGGTTTATTTCACTTAGCACTTTATGCCAAGGCTTACTCATGTATTCTTTTTGTTTGTTTGTTTTTTTAGTTATTAGATATTTTCTTTATTTACCTTTCAAATGATATCCCCTTTCCTGGTTTCCCCTCCAAAAAAATATGCTATTGCCTCCCTCCTCCTCCTGTTCACCCACCCACCCTCTCCCACTTCCTGGCCCTGGCATTCCCCTACATTGGAGCATATAGCCTTCACAGGATCAAGGGTCTCTTAATTAAAAAAGGTAAATTTTAATAAAGAGTGATATTGTGCTAGCATGAATGAAAAAGTG
This sequence comes from Montemys delectorum, assembly GCA_019843815.1. Taxonomy (NCBI): domain Eukaryota; kingdom Metazoa; phylum Chordata; class Mammalia; order Rodentia; family Muridae; genus Montemys; species Montemys delectorum. The sequence goes on along the minus strand of JADRCD010145983.1, from coordinate 10,895 downwards.
AAGAAATTTGGCTGCAAAAATGTCTCAGCCATAAAAATCAATTGTTGCCCTTGGAGAGGATTGATTCCTAATATTCACTTGGTGGCACGCAACCATCTCTAAACCCAATTGTACGGATTTGGCACCCTCTTCTGACCACTACATACACCAAACACATACATACATACATGCAGGCAAAACTCTTATGCACATAAAATAAACAAAGCTGAAAGACAAAAGAACAAAAGAAAGAGGGAAACAAAGGAAGAGAGAGAGAGAGAGAGAGAGAGAGAGAGAGAGAGAGAGAGAGAGAGGAAGAAAAGGAGAAAGAAAGAGAAAGGGGAAACTGGAAATTGTTAGTCAAAGATACAAATTACTACATGTCAAATGAATAGATTCTGGATATGTTATATTAGGCACTGTGAATGAAGCTAATATTTATGTATTTTGTACTTGAAATGCTCAGAAAGAGGTTCAGGAGACACAGCCTTAGTTCATTATTATATATCTCAGCAAGTATGACATCTCCTCAAGCTTATCTTCCTTAAGTCTTGCTTTCTGGTCTCCATCCACAGATACCTTTAAGACAAGATCAGAGTTCTCCAGACACAAGTGAAGATCTGTATAAAGCTTAGCATTTGAATAAAAACTACCAGTTTTTAAGACTCTAAAAAACTGTAACATTTTAAAACATCCTCTTATATAAATGTTAATAATACAAAGTAATAAAATATTAATATCATTTAGAATTAATTCTTATCATGTCAAGCTTCAGATAGAATAATTATTTGATTAATATGTTTTCATTCTTAATGTCTTTTCAAAGCTTCATCTTGTATCTTAAGTGTCACCTCTTAGGATGCCTGGTAATTGCACACCACAGTCTTGTCAGTACAGACTAGGAATTTAAGAAATCACACAAAAGAGGTACGCGACTACTGTGAAGTATGGTCATTAGTTTCTTGGTGTTAGCTATAGATTTATGGAACTGATTTACTGAAATTCTGAAATAATCTCTAAAGGGATTGACAAATGCAGTCTGAGGACAAAATGTAACATTATTTTGCAATCTTCTCCGTGACAATAAAAGTACACTAACATGAAAAGATGTATGTATGAACTTTTCAGCATGAAATTCTGAATGTAGTCTTTCATGAACATGTTCTTTGATAGGTTTGAATTTGAATATTAAAGCATTGAGGAATGAGACAAACAGAAGGTACTTACTTGAGATGCAATTTCTCGAGACTGACACAAAGGAGGAAAAAAAGAAATACATAAAATGCAGTTTAGACAATGACTGGACCATACATACATGAAACAGTGACATGGACAAAATATGACATATATCCACATTACACTTATAATGCAATAATGTGTTTACTTTTTGTAAGGCTTTTGATCCAAGTCAGGTAAAGAATAAGGTATGATTTTTTTTTTATGTCTACCAAATATTCTGTTTTCACAGGTTGAATAAGTATAATAGATACCAAAATATATGATCTAAAGTAACTGAATCACTTCATAAAAAAGAATGTTTTAAGTAATCATTTACATTATATACTAATTATTGGTAATGATGCACAAAATAGCAGTCTCAATTGACATTTAGGAAAGTTATGGTTAAATACAATCTGTGTAAATACTGAAGACATGAACTGGTATTTATTTTATTAATATAATTTCATTGTTGATAAAGGTGTTATTTTACTAAAGTCACAAATTTTCTTACTTAAAAATTTCTTCTATAAGAATATATATTCTTCTATATTCTATTCATGAATAATTTATCCTAAGGGAATCTCTCTGACAGTTTCCTGTTCTCTTTCTCATCTGTTATTTCCTACGCATTTGCTTGGTGCTTTGAACACACTGATCAGGTCTACACCATGGGAAAGACAATGGAAGCTTTTTAGAACCACGGCAGATGACTTCCTGTGATCTGGGCAAGATCATAACAACCCTTTAATTCTGAAAACTAAATGAAACTTCTGCTTCCTAAAATCTGGAACCTTTCTTAGGTTTTACTTAGAGAAAACTGCCATTTAATCTGAACGATTTACTTGAACTTCCTAAATTTTTTTTGAACCAACTGACACTGGTGAAAAACGATGGTAGGTTTCAATTCCTTAGACTGATTTATCTTTGACTTGTGTTTGCTAGAGGGAACTAATTCCTTTTTCATGTATAACCCATTGTCTTAACTGAGTTCCTTCACTGTAAAGATGTTCTGTAGACTAGGCTGGCCTCGAATTCAGAGATTTGCCTGCCTCTGCCTCCCAAGTGCTGGGACAAATGATTGACCAGCGAGCATGTGCAAAAACAAGTAAGTACTGCTTCCTCCTCTGAGATATTTACAGCCCGAGACTGCTTACCTAAAGGAACATCCCACCAAGACTAGCCAGCTCTTTCCCCCTAGGCTGTACATAAAGAAAACACTGAGGTCCCAAGTTGTTGCCTAGGTAGTGCGCATCCATCAGGCTGCACATGACTCCTGGATTCCAGCTGTTATGTCCTTGGGTTACTATGTCATTCCTGTCTTCGTTTCATCAGCACAGGGTTCCAGAACCAAGCTGTGCCAGATATGGTATTCTAGCAAATGATTGCTCATTACCAGGACTGAACCATTGGTCCTCTGAGATGCTGCGATCCATCACATTTGCAGAGGCCTTTCGGACTCCAGATGGCACACTAGAACCATGCTCCACACGAGACCCCATTGGTCATTTGAAACACCGAGTTCTAGGGCATGCCCGTGCACACCTGCCATTTGCTCAGAGGTCACACCTATGTATTCACAGCCTTGTTACAGGTAGCTGGGCAATTTTCAGGTTTGATCACAAAGTTGTTTTGAGAATGCCATTTCATTCCTCAACTTTTATTTTTTAAAGTATGTATTTTAATAAACTTTATGATGTATTAAAAAAAAAAAGATGTTCTGGCTAACTGTAAACTATAATTGGTTGTGGATCTAGTATCCACCAGTCACATTCACATAATGTCCTAGGGAAGAATAAGAAGAAATATACTCATTTTAAAAATAAGTGTCCAGTAAAAGAAACTTCAATTTACATGATGGGCTTGTATTACTTCATGTATTAGGCTTTTCATGTTGGAAGAGAACATTCAATTCAGCTATAGTAGGTGAATATATGCTATATACACAATAATATTACTTTGGGGCAGTAAACTGTTGGTGAAATGTTTAATATACTCTGTCTTTGTGCCTCATTTTATCTATAGAACTCATCTATAAATCATTAAATAAAATATGTCAAATGATAAATTACATTAAAAATTAGGAAAACAGGATCTGTCAGCTTATCCTGAAAATGACATCCTGTTAAAAACATATACATAATCTGAAGGCACAGGGGGATTTTACTTGTGAAGGATAGAATTAGCTAAAATGGAATTAAGTACTCTTTAAGAACAACAGAGATATTCAGCTATTCTTTCTATATTTTGAAATATTATTCAGTATACAACAAAATATTTTTCAATAGTACAAAATGATTAGCATGAGTATTAGTGTCCTGACCAAAGAAAACAATTTCTACATTTAAATTCATAAAACTTATATAATGATAAACTACAAAAAACATCTATAGAAATTCACTTTGTAATTACCATAATCAATTGAAAAATATTTGTATTACAATAAATGTTTATTTTCCACTTTTTTGGGGGGGGGATGATTCGAGACAGGGTTTCTCTGTATAGCCTTGGCTGTCCTGGAACTCAGTCTGTAGACCAGACTGGCCTCGAACTCAGAAATTCTCCTGCCTCTGCCTCCCAAGTGCTGGGATTAATGGTGTGTGCCACCACCGCCCAGCTATGTTCCACTTTTTAAACATATGTGAAATTGTGGTATTTAGAGATAGGAGCACTGGATAGTGATTAGGTTATGAAAGCTCTAGGGATCCCAGAATGCCTTGTTTCTTCTGTCCTAAGAAGATATGTTGCGCAAATGTCAAAAAGCCCAAGAGACGCTCCCTAGATGACAAACCTAGCACTGTCTGGATTTGAGGCTTACCAGCGATTACAAATGTCAGAATCAACTTTTCATTACTAAAATCTTTTTCAATATTTAATATGTATCCGAGTATATATGTGTATGTTTGCATGTTTGTGCATGTGTGTGTTTGTGTTCGTGTTTGTGTGTGTGTGTGTGTTGGTGTGTGTGTTTGTGTGTGTTTGTGTATACAGGATTATATGACTCTCCTCTGGAACAGCAGTATGAACTCTTTACTCCTGAACCATTTTCCTAGGCATTAACATTTTCATTTTTATAAGTCATTCAATGTATGATATGCTACAATAGAAACACTAGCAAGCTAAGAAAATGTTAAATTATTTACATATAAAAGTGTCTTGTTTTAATATTTTACTCTATAATCAAATAATATTTGCATCTAATCTAAAAATTTTAACCATATTTACCAAACTACTTTATATATTGAAATTTCTTGCATGCATCTCCACTCAACCACTGTTGATTATTTCTTATTTGTAAGTTCTTTTTCTGAACTGAACCTAAAAGTCTGTGTTCAAACAAAAACTTACATTTAGCTGTAGAGATGATGGCAGAGATATTTTCAATGTCTCAGAAACAACAATGAAGTCACCCACAACATCTCAGGAAACATGAGTAAGATCCAGATAGGCACAATGCCCATCTATGTAAAAGTATAATAACTGAACAAGAAAATAAATCTATATCCTATTACATGTATTCTGACAATAAAATTCTTCTGCATGAACTATTTATTTTTGATTTTTATCATGAATCTTTTTGGATAACTAAAATAAATATCATTGATCGGAGTCCTATGCCAGAGATGATTTTGCCCAAGAGGAAAAAAAAAGCAATATGTCTTTGTGATTTGTCATAACTTTGGGAAATTTGAAAGGAAATACTTCAAGGATACCAAACAAAATGTTTATTAAGAAATATTATATATAGATATATATTTAGGATAGTATATTTATTTAAAAACTTTACCTCATAACATATCTATTTTAAAGAGGTGGATTTTCCTAACTTTACAGAAATTACCTGTAACCATAGAGGTGATAAAAGTAAAACACAGATGTATTTTCAGTTGCAGGTGGTCATCAAAATTCTTTCTTCTGTATTAATTCTTTCTTCTGTATTCTGTTCTAATTCCCAATAAAATTACTCTTTTTTTTTTTTTAGAAAATCAAGCAAAAAAATCTGTTCCTAGACTTTTCTTATAACTTTACATACATTTTCATAGTAGAGACAGAGAAACATGCATTTTAATGCTTAATGAGATTTCCTGTTTTGCTTTCTTCCAAATGCTAATCTGGGCAGTCAAGGAATACATTAGAAACATAGGTGGTTCAGAAAAAAAATTGTTTTTATCTCAGAATCTCAGGGTGACTTAAATTGTTCTGATTCTTTAAAATGTTCTAGAAGTGGCTAATCTTGGATCTAAGAAAAAAGATTAGAACTCAATATCCACAATGCTGAAAAGCCTTCTATTTAACAATACTTTGTGAAACAGTTGAGATTTTAGCTACTGAAAACATACTCTAGGCATTCATATAAAACTCCTTTTCATGTTCAATTGCATTTGTGTGAAACCAGTCTCCATGCTTGTGAATGACTTTATTCATCATAGTAAACACCACAGTTAAAAAGGCTTTCCTAGTTCCAAACCTCAGATGTCGTTAGTTTCTGAGATTCTGTTCTGTAGATCCCAATGGGAACGTCTCCAGTAGAAGAACACAACTTCTGATAGAGTCTAGCATATGTTCTGATCCATAAGTCATCTTCAGTGATTTTCATCTATAATGCATAGGGATGAATCACACAATCAATGTTTAAGAATAAAAAACCCCAGTGGTCATTTTTTCTCTTCTTAAAAGCCCTGTCAATATATATTTTGAAATCTCAAAGTAGCATCTCCTAGAACCTTATTCCCTTATTAGGTTTACTTATGTACTCCATCTCAGCTTAACCTGAGAGACCGTCCAAAACCAGGAAACGTTAAGTACTCAATCTGGACCAGCACGGCATTATATTGATCCAGTGGAAGTAGGCAAAACAAGACTGGTAGAGATCTGGGAGATACTGTAAACTTTGAAAACCTTCAAGATGGTATAATAGCACAACAGACACTCATATTTAGGGAATAGAGTATATAAAGCAAAAAAGAAAACAATAGTAAGGTGCAGAAACTAGTCTCGTAATAAAAGTCCTATCCACTTGCCCCAGTGTTCCTACATGTGCAGAAGCAACTTTAGCATAGAAGGAGCACAGGGTTCTAGGCAGGAAGCCAAGGTTATTCTTCCACACAGGTTCTTCTACGTCTGAACCATTATCAATCTACTGTATTCTACATATCACACTCTTCTACAAAACAGCATGCAATACTACAGGTCAAGTCTCCCTGAAAGCAAAAAGAGATGGAGTGGAGGATTCTTTGATTCTAGAATATTAAGACAGTCTGAACAATGTAATAGGATCCCATCTCAGAAAGATATAGGGTTGAATGCCAGAATGTCCCTGCTGATGGACAGTGCAGCCTCCATGTCTTGGACATGTCATTGTCAAAGCTGCTAGCTAAAACAACATCAACAAGAAGGACCTTGATTTCGTTTTGTATAGAATGGTTTTTGTAACAATATTAATTGTAATGCTTGAGCCACGAAGAAAATATGTAATATATCTAAGGATTAATGGCCTAATGAGTTAGAAAAAAGTCTTAGACACACATGAGGAAGTAAATTTGGTTATAAACGAGTCACCAAAAGCACATGGTAGGTGCTCCGATCAAACCTTCTATCAGAATTCTCTCCTCTTCCAGACATGATTAACTTACAGAACAAAGAAACCCCGATCCTGGTATGGTGTCCAGTCCCAAAAGAAGTCTGGTGATAGAAATCATATAATCTTTCACAAATGACTGCAATATAAGCAAAATATGTATACATCATATATGTGAGATACATAGAAGACTGGGGAGTTTGAAGACATAAATGTTTCTCGAAAACTATTTCTAGTATCTCAGTAAGCCTTGATAAAATGTGATTAAAGGATGATTCCACATTTAAAATAACCATTTATAGCTAAGCCAATTATAAAGTAATATATGAAATACATGCTAATTAGAGACAGTATGCATACAGAGATTGTCATACAAGGCATGATGCTAACATTTTATATGGTTTAAAACAAAAACAAATATCTTTGATTGAAATAAAAGGTCAAAGTAAAAACTTAAAATAAATGCTTTATGATATTTCAAACACTCTTTTTCCTAAGATTAAGCTGCTCACTGGTAAAATAAAACCTATTTTTATACTTCCTTTATTAGTTTTACATATATTCTTTCCCAAACTATTCCATTTTAAAATAGACAGTCTTTTTAAAAAAGGAATCATTATATTATTTTAAAATAACAATGTATATCACTTAACAATAGAAGAATAAACTATAATATTAGCAAGCTTATCCCCTCATCAAAAGTCATAACTAGGAACACAAGGCTCAGGGGTCTAATTCCAGCACCAACAAATGAAGAAAATCATTCCCAACAATTCCGACATCATTATAACAAACCAAAAGTCCTGAAGGATATAAATTATTTTCTAAAATTTGTTAACTCTGAAGTCCTCTTGTTAAATGTTTTTCAAACAAATAGTAAAATAAAGTTATAAGTTGTAGCTAGAATATTTTTAAGGTTATTAAAATAGAAATGAATCTAACCCAGCAAATAAGTTTGCTATACTATAGGGAGTTTTGCTCAGTTATACACATACCCCTATAGACAAATCTCATATATAGTGGATTAAAACAGTAGTATAATGCTAACTCTCATATAATTCTGATCTTAAAATGTGAATTTATTTATTTATTTATTTATTTATTTATTTATTTATTATGTTTCAGTGTATGTATATGTATGCATGTGTGCCACAGAGTGCCTGTGGGAGTCAGAGGACAACTATGGTAAGTTTTAACACGTGGGTCTCTGAGATAGAACTCAGGACTTAAGGCTTAACCACAAGCACGCTATCAGCTGCGTCATCTTGTATGCTATAACTGAAAACCTTCAAATTCTAATGGAGACTTGCTGCATTAATTTCAACAAATCACTAACTTCAGTGTCTCTTGATAATGCAAAGCAAAAATCAACCCAAGGAAGGCTTTAAAACAGGTCTTCACTTCTTTTTTTTTTTCTTTAATAGATTTAATTTTATTTACAACTAATTATTATTGAAATGTAAAGCTAATTTCAGGTTTTACAGGAGTTTTTTTTTTTAAATTATTATTAGACATTTACTTTATTTACATTTCAAATGTTCTCCTTTTTCCTGACTTCCCCTCTGAAAAACCCCCTATTGCCTCCCACCTCCTCCTGCTCAACAACCCACCCTCTCCTGCTTCCTGGCCCTGGCATTCCCCTACAATTGTATCACATCAAAATAAGACTGTAGGGTTAGAAGAGTAGTTAAGGGCTTCTTTATGATCCATACAAACTTTCAGCTTCAACTACTGCTCTTCAAACATACTTTAAAAAAAAAGAAACAAAACAAAAACAAAAAACAAAACAAAACAAAAAGTAAAGGAAAAAAAGAAACTGGGTTGTAATTTTATTTTGAAGAAATGAGTATATTCATATTTGGGGAGCTAAGGTACAGGCCAGCCTCCAGCATTAACTAGATAAATTATCTGGAAACATTAGTAAAAAGCATTCATTAATACCAGTCATTGCTCATTGCTCACTATGGCACCTTTCCAGATAAGCAGGTCACTCCCCAGGACAGGGAGAGACAGCTCAGAGGCTAGCAGAAAATATCCAGATATCTTGGGATTAGTTTAGTCAAGCAGAAAGTTGTAGAAGAGTGCAACAAATATAAAATTAAAAGCAGTATAGGCAATAAAATATCATGGTGCTTAATTTGATGATAATGCTATGAAATAAAACTCTATAAATATATTTTCCCTTTAAATGGAAATGTTTAGTGGCTGGCTGACTAATCAGAGAGCAGGTCATATCATTATGATGCAGCCACAGGCAGAAACAAGGAAACAAAAGCACACCATGCTATATTTGTGTGAAATATATGTATTTTTGGATTGCTTTCTATTAGTGTACAGTGCAGAAACAGCAATGGAACCTTGGTATTTAGGGACTAACTAAATGGCTCTGAGTTATAAAATATTTCTTCTATTTATATAAATTAAGCAAAAATTATGAGATGCTTAAATATCTTTAGTTCAGAGTCCTGACACATTGCTATCTGCTTAAAATCTAAAAAGAAAAAAGATTGTAAGCAATGCTAGCTTTAAATTTTTTGTTATTTTTCTCTAAAAAAAAAATCAAGTAGTTCAAGGGCATACTTAGAATAATAAGAAAATACATTAATAAATTTCAGATGAAATTGATACGCAGGAATACAAGAAATAATTTCCATATACTCTTTTATTTTTATTATTGTTATTGTTATTATTGTGAGGAAGGAGAGAGAGAGAGGGAGAGAGAGAGACAAAGAGAGCTCACAAATTCACAGTGACCTGTGTAAAACAGGTCAACTTTTAGGAGTTGGCTCTGTTTCCATTCTCAGTTTTAAGAAAGTAATTCAAGCTTGTGTAGTGGTATAGTTTATGCCCCCCCCCCCCCCTTTTCAGTTCTGAACATTTGACAGGAGACCAAATATTAAAATATGTTTTTGAATAAAATATTTGATATCAGCACTTATGTGATTAAATACACGGAAGCATATTGAACTGTTTCAAATCAACTTTTAAGGTAAGAGTTTGAAACATCATTAACACATATTTTTACTTGAAATCTAGATGAAATATAAAATAACCATTTCAGAGAGAGAGAGATGGCGCGCACGCGTACCTGATACAGAAGTGTGTCTAACATACTGATGCTGAACACTCGCCCCGCAGCGAAGGGCAGCCGGAACATGAAGGCCAGGTTAGAACCTCGTTCTCTCTCCTTCTGTTCAGAATCAGAGGAAGAAGTCGTGAACATCTATATGTTATGCACTGCTGTGTGGGCACCTTTTCTCAGCAAATATTAACGAAGATATTCATATTCAAATCTTAACAATAAATGTTCCCCAACTTTGTTAAAATTGATTTCAGTATATGCTCTTGCAAGTGTATGTGCGTGTGTGTGCTTAAAAATAAAAATTTAAATATCTCTTTAATTTTTATTAACAACTTTTCCAAATCTGTCGGAACAACTCATAATTCAGAACGTTAACTTTTTTTCACATGTAAACAGTTATTCTTACTCTAGTAGATGACATAATAAAACAATAAAAGTAGTTGAGTTAAACCTGAACAGTTGCTAAAGTTACATAACATATCACGCTACTAAGATTTGCCTTTAAATACCATCGTATATGAGAAAAACGTTATGCATGTAAGAGCCTAGGCTGGTCTGGAATGGTCGTGTTGCCCCAGATTGATGTGTTGTGGTCCAAACTGCCAAGGTTATTACTTTGCAGGGTCGAGTTCAGAGAAAGTAATTTCATCTTATCATAGAGGCAGAGTTCTCATGAAAGGGATCAGTGCTCTAGGAGCCAAAGCCCTTCAACCAGGTGCCAGCTTTGAAATAAAATGTGTGCCTTCCACCGCTCTTCATGTCACAAGTAAGCACAAAACCTGAGAGAGAGTCCCTAAGCTCACCGTATAGTCTACAGTATATTGGACGTGGCGCATTGGCCACATTTCAAAGTAGCAATGTCGTGATAGCTACTCAGATAAAGTGGATATTTATATCACACCCACCCTATCATTTTAGTCTACTTCACAATCTGTCTCAGCTTCTCTCTCACACACACACATATTTATAGAGCCGCTCCTTTACATTTTCAAAAGAAAGCTCCTATGTATGGAAGTAAGCATGCATATCACAAATGCA
>JADRCD010145980.1:0-12060 GCA_019843815.1 Montemys delectorum | reverse complement strand
ACACACACACGCACGCACACACACCCATTGATGTAATAATTATGATGAGCCTTTCACACATCATTCCTAGTTATCTCAATGTAAATGCTTACAAGCAGGATGGAAATCTATTTTAAGCATGAATAGTGTCGACTACAGAACGGGACAGAAATCTTCATAAGACCTTTTTGGGGTTTGTCTTGTCTTGTCTTTACAGAGGGCAATACTAATTTTACACATTATTGTGTCAAGAATGCGTGTTAAGGAGCTGAAGAGATGGCTCAGCAGTTAAGATCACTGGCTGGTCTTGCAAAGGACCTGGGCTGGGTCCCAGCTCCCACATGGCAGCCCGCAAGAGCCCTTACCTCCAATGCCAGAAGACCTTTTGCCCTCTTCTGGCCTCCATTGACACTGCATGTGTGTAGTTCATAGGCATACACTCAGGTACATACAAGTACATGCAAATAAATAAAACACATATATTCTTTTTCTTTTTAAAGATTTATTTATTTTATGTACATGAGTACCCTGTAGCTGTCTTCGGACACACCAGAAGAGGGCGCCAGATCTCATTACGGATAGTTGTGAGCCACCATGTGGTTGCTGAGATTTGAACTCATGACCTTCGGAAGAGCAGTCAGTATTCTTAACTGCTGAGCCATCTCTCTAGCCTCCATATTTTCTTATAAAAAAAACATAAGCTCTTTTTTTTTTTTTTTTATAAAAAGCATCAAGGCTGGGGAGATGGCTCAGTGGGTAAAGTGCGGAGCTGAGGGTATCTCTAATCCTAGCACTTGGCTAGTGCTGGATTGTGGTGGTGGCAGAGACAGGTGAATCCTCAGAGTTCAGCACCTGGTCAGCATAGCCTACTGATGAATGTTGGCTTCAGTGAGAAACCTTGTCTCAAAGAACAAGGTGGCTGGGCGTGGTTGTGTATCCCTCTAATCTCAGCACAAGGAAGGCAGAGGCAGGAAGATCTATGTGACTCTGAGGCCAGCCTGGACTACATAGTAAATTCTAGAGCTGGTCAATCAATCATCAATCAATAAATCATCCAACCAGTCGGCGTAAGGTGGCGTAGCTTCTCTCAGAGTTTCCCCCCTCACTGCTGGGACTGTCAGCTTTCCTGAGGTCTAACTTATAAATAATGTTTCCTTTTCTGTCTTCCTATTTCTTTTCTTTAAAAAAAAAATTTATGTGTATGGGTGTTTGCCTGTGTGTATTCCGTGCACCACACCCATGCCTGGTGCCCTTAGAAGCCAGAAGTAGGTATCAGATCCCCTCAGATTGGAGTTACAGATGGTTGTAAGTTCCTATTTGGGTGCTGGGAATTAAACTGGGTCTTCTAAGAGAGCAGCCAGTGCTCTTACTCTGTTTCTCCAGCTCCCTATTTCTTATCCAGATATGGCCAGAAACATGAGCACGTATGTCCTCTACCGACACCCTGGGTTCCTCAGTCTTTCTCTGAAGCTCTGACCTACCCACCCTTTCTGCTCTGCTGCTAACCTCCATGGTTGAGGCCTTTTGGGTCCGGACTCAAGAGGACACCACTTTGTGTCTTCCTCTTTCCACTGAATGGCTGCAGAGACTTACAGCTCTCCTGCCCTATTGTTCCCTTTGAACTCTAATAAAACTGTCCTTGAGCATCAAAAGGTGGAGAGAGAAAGAAGAAAGTACCCGAGGTCAGCGTCTGGCTGCCACCTCCACACACAAATGCACCAAATGCATATATGTTCACATGTGCACAAATACACTCACAAGGAATACATCACATCCAACGTCTACAGAGCAAACAAGGAAATTTGCCAGTGCCTGGCAATCACTCAAACTATTATGACCCACATCATAATAAAGCAGTTCATAGAAGTATCCAGAAAGCCAAGGCTGACAGAAGTAGTAAATAGATAAGAACATTAAGAAGCAGGAGGCAGAGGCAGGCAGATCTCTGTGAGCATGAGGCCAACCTCAAAGAGGTCTACAAAGAGAGTCATAAGACAGCCAGGGCTACACAGAGAAAGCCTATCTTGAAGGGAAAAGAGGAGGAGGAGGAGGAGGAGGAGGAGGAGGAGGAGGAGGAGGAGGAGGAGGAGGAGGAGGAAGAGAAGGAGGAAGAGCTGTAACTAGAATTGGTGGTGACTCATGCCTCTAATCTCACACTCAGGAGGCAGAGGCAGGTAGCTCTCTATGAGCTCAAGGCCAGCCTGGTCTAAAAATGAGTTCCAGGTCAGCCAGGCCTACATAGAGAGATTTGATTTCACACGGGAGAGGAGAAAAAAACTAGGGGTGGCCAGAGGGCTCAGTGAGTAAAGGCACAAATTAATCATTTCTTTTAAAGATTTATTTATTTATTTTATGTGTATGAGTACAGTGTAGCTGTACAGATGGCCATGAGCCATCATGTGGCTGCTGGGAATCAAACTCAATATGGCCCTGCTCACTCCGGCCCGCTCACTCCAGCCCTGCTCACTCCAGCCCTGCTCACTCCAGCCCCGCTCACGCCAATCCCACTCGCTCAGGTGTAATATACTGTAGCTGTCTTCAGACACAGCAGAAGGGAGCATCAGATCTAATTACAGATGGTTGTGAGCCACCATGTGGTTGCTGGGATTTGAACTCAGAACCTTCGGAAGAGCAGTCAGTGCTTTTACCCGCTGAGCCATCTCGCCAGCCTCATCATTTTTGTTTTGTTGCTTGTTGTTGTTTGTTTTATTAATGTTTTTTGTTTTGTTTATTTGGGGTTTGTTTTTTTTGTTTTTGGTTCTATGTGTAGCCCTGGCTTTCCTGGAACTGGCTATTTGTAGACTAGGCTGGCCTCCAACTCAGAGATCCACCTGCCTCTGCCTTCCAAGTGCTGGGATTGCAGGCACGACACTCAGCACACATTAATTAATTCTTTAGGTGTAATTTTTAATATGTCCTAGAAGGTAAAGGAGAAAATTTGAAGGCATTGAGTAGATACAGGCAATATTCAAAAGGTCCACATTACCAACGATGTAGCTTCGGAACATCCCATTTCTTCATTTTATTATGTATTCATGTGTATGAGTGCCACATGTATCCTGTGGAGGCCATAGAGGGTTGGGATCCCTACAGCTGGAGTTACAGGTGGTTGCTCTGCCTGATGGGGGAACCAAAATCAGGTTGTCTGCAAGAGCAGCAGGTGCTCCTGACTGCTGAGCCATCCCTCCAGCCCAGCTTCAGGACATTCTTGCCCACGTTTTTGTGTGAACACAGCTTTTTACTTCTCGTGGCACATATGGAGTGGTAGTACAGGCTTAGCTGGTACATCTATGCTGACTCTTTTGAGGAGCCACCAGATTGTTTCCCATAGCACCATGCTACATTCCCACTGGTAGTCTGTGAACATTCCTCCATTTCTCCACATCTCTGTCTACATCTTTTACATGTCTTTGAATTATAGCCATCCTAAGTGGTGAACTCGCTGTGCTATCATGGTCGGGATACTTCTGTCTTTGTTAGGATTTCCTTGCTGGGAGGAGACACAATGGCCAAGGCAACTCTTTTATTTATTTATTAATTATATGCAAGCACACTGTAGCTGTCTTCAGACACTCCAGAAGGGGTCATTAGGTCTCATTACGGATGGTTGTGAGCCACCATTTGGTTGCTGGGATTTGAACTTAAGACCTTCAGAAGAGCAGTCAGTGCTCTTAACCGCTTGAGCCATCTCTCCAGCCCACAACTCTTACAAAGCACAGTGGCACACAGTTTCAGAGTTTCCGTCCATTATCATCATGGTGGGCAGCACAGCAGCATGCAGGCAGCCATGGTGCTGGAGGAACCAAAGGTTCTACATCTTGAACTGAAGGCAACCAGGAAGAGACTCTCTTCCAAGAAAAGCCAGGAGGAAGGTCTCTTCTGTACTGAATGGAGCCTGAGCATAGGATCTCAAAGCCCACCTCCACAATGACACACTTCCTCTAACATGGCCATACCTCCTAATAGTAGCACTTCCCATGGGCCAAGCATATTCAAACCAACACACTACTTCAGTGAGGCCTACTGCTGGTTAGATGTTCTTTGAGAAAAAAAATGCACATCTTAATCACTTCATTTGAATATTTCATTTTAAACCATAGAAATAATTGGGCTTCAGTGGTAGCCCAGCCAATACCTAACCAACACTCAACCTGCATGCTTTAGGAGGTCCACAGTGACCAAGGACACAGGTGAGAATTCTACCCAAATATGCACACCAGCTGGCACACCCGTATAGCCCAGCTGACTTGGGACCTACCCCCACCACCCCTAAGATACACCTTCCTTCCAGCCCATGTCCCCACCCAGGCCAGACCAGTGGCCTGAAACGCCCCAAAATGCTACAGCCTGTAAGCCTCCCAGGAGCTCCACAGGAACTAGGGGCACAAGAGGCCTGATCTAAACAGAGACACAATAACACACTAACCAGAGACAACACTGCCTGTGCCCAGGGATACCAACTTTAACTCAGGTCACAGCTCTACCTGCCTCCAAGGAGGCTAGCTCCAGTCAGAGACACCCAGGCCAGTTAACACCAGAGGGAACCAGATGGCCAGAGGCAAGTGCAAGATCATAAGCAACAGAACCCAATGCAATTTGGCACCATCAGAACCCAGTTCTCCCACCACAGCAAGCCCTGGATACCTTAACATGTCTGAAAAGCAAGATAATGACCTAAAATCCTATCTCATGAAGATGATAGATACCATTAAGGAGGATATACAGAAATCCCTTAAAGAAATACAGGAATACACAGGTAAAGAGATAGAAGCCCTTAAAGAGTAAACAAATAAATCTCTTAAAGAAATACAGGAAAATACAACCATGCAGGTGAAAGAATTGAACACAATGGTCTAAGAACTGATATTGGGACTAGAAACAATAAAGAAAACACAAAGGGAGGCAACCCTGGAGATGGACAACTTAGAAAAGAGGTCAGGAGCTAAAGATGCAAGCATCACCAACAGAATGCAAGAGATAGAAGAGAGAATCTCAGATATATAAGATACCATAGAAAATATTGACATACCAGTCAAAGAATACAAAGTGTAAAAAGTTCCTAAACCAAAATATCCAGGAAATTTGGGACAAGTGAAAAGATCAAACCTAAGAATAATACAATAGAAAGGATAAAGAATCCCAACTCAAAGGGCCAGAAAACATATTCAACAAAACTTCCCTAACCTAAAGAAAGAGATGACCATAAATGTACAAGAAGCCTACAGAACCACACATAGATTGGATCAGAAAAGAAAACCTTCCCATTGCATAATAATTAAAACACTAGACACACAGAAGAAAGAAATAATATTAAAAGATGTAAGGGGGAAAGGCCAAGTAACATATAAAGACAGACATATAAGAATTACACCAGACTTCTCAACAAAGTCTCTAAAAGCCAGAAGATCCTTGATAGAGGTCATCTAGACCCTAAGAGACCACAAATGCCAGCCCTGGATACTACACCCAGCAAAACTCTCAATTACCATAGATGGAGAAACCAAGATATCCCATGACAAAACCAAATTTAAACAATATCTATCTACCAATCTAGCCTACAGAGGATACTGGAATGAGATATCTAACACGAGGAGGGTAACTACACCTAAGAAAACAAGAGAAACTAATCAGTTCACAGCAAACCCAAAAGAAGAGAATCATACATACATAATACCACCTCCAGCAACAGAAACTAAGAATCATCTGTCTTTAATATCTCTCAACATCAATGAACTCAATTCTCCAATAAAAAGACACAGACTAACAGACTGGATACATAACAAGATCCAGCATTTTGCTGCGTGCAAGAAACACACTTCAGTGATAAAGACAGACACTACAGAGTAAAGGGCTGGAAAAAAGTTTTCCAAGCAATGGTCCCAAGAAACAAGCTGGAGTAGTCATTCTAGTATTCAATCAAATAGACTTTCAACCTAATGTGATCAAAGGAGGAAAAACACTTCATACTCATCGAAGGAAAAGTCCACCAAGAGGAAGTCTCAGTCCTGAGCATCTATGCCCCAGACGCAAGGGCACCCACACTCATAAAAGAAACTTTACTAAAGCTCAAACCACACATTGAACCTCACACATTAATAGTGGGAGACTTCAAAAGCCCACTTTCACCAATGGACAAATCATGGAAACAGAAACTAAGCACAGAGAAACTAACAGAATTTATGAACCAAATGGATTTAATAGATATCTAGAGAACATTTCACCCCAAAACAAGGGAATATACCTTCTCAGCACCTCATGGGACCTTCTCCAAAATTGACCACATAATCAGACATAAAACATGCTTTAACAGAAAGAAGAAGATAGGAATAATCCCATGCATTCTATCAGATCACCACGGACTGAGGCTAAACTTCAATAACAACAAAAACAATAGAAAGCCCACATACTCATGGAAACTAAACAACTCTCTGCTCAATGAAACCTGGTCAGGGAAGAAGTAAAGAAAAAAAAATGAAGACACATCATACCCGAACTTATGGGACACAATGAAAGCAGTGTTAAGAGGAAAATGCATAACACTAAGTGCCTTCATAAAGAATATTTAAGAGGTTGCATACAAGCAACTTAACAGCACACGTGAAAGCTCTAGAACATAAAGAAGCAAACATACCCAAGAGGAGTAGAAAGCAGGAAATAGTCAAACTCAGGACTGAAATCAACCAGTTAGAAACAAAGAGAACTATACAAAGAATCAGCAAAACCAAGAGCTTGTTCTTTGAGAAAGTCAAGAAGATAAATAAACCCTTGGACAAACTAAGTAAAGGGCACAGAGACCGTATCCAAATTAACAAAATCAGAAATGAAAAGGGAGACATAACCACAGAAACTGAGGAAATACAAAAAAATCATCAGATCCTACTACAAAATCCTATACTCAAGAAAACTGAAAAACTTCAATGAAACTCATGTTTTTCTAGACAGATGCCACATGCCAAAGTTAAATCAAGATTGAGTAGCTGGGCAGTGGTGGCACACACCTTTAATCCCAGCACTTGGGAGGCAGAGGCAGATGGATTTCTGGTGGCAGGTGGTTCGAGGCCAGCCTGGTCTACAGAGTGAGTTCCAGGACAGCCAGGGCTACACAGAGAAACCCAGTCTCCTAAAACCAAAAAAAAAAAGATTGAGTAAGCTATCTAAACAAGCCCATAACCCCTAAGGCAACAGAAGTAGTCATCAAAAACCTCCCAACCAAAAAAATCCCAGGACCAGATGGTTTTACTGCAGAATTCCACCATACTTTCAAAGAAGAATTAATACCAATACTCCTTAAACTACTACACAAGATAGAAACAAAAGGAACACTACCTAACTCATTCTTTGAAGCCACAGTCACACTGACACCTAAACCACACAAAGAACCACCAAAGAAAGAGAACTTCAGACCAATTTCACTTATGAATACTAATTCAAAAATACTCAATAAAATTCACGAATCCTGAATCCAAGAACACATCAAAAAGATCATTCACCATGATCAAGTAGGCTTCATCCCAGGGATGCAGAGATGGTTCGATATAGATGAAAATCCATCAACATAATGAACCATATAAACAAACTCAAAGAAAAAAGGCACATAATCATCTCCTTAGATGCTGAAAAAGCCTTTGACAAAGTACAACATCCCTTCATGTTAAAAGTCCTGGAAAGGGCTGGAGAGATGGCTCAGCGGTTAAGAACACTGACTACTATTCAGAAGGTCCTGAGTTCAAATCCCAGCAACCACATGGTGGCTAACAACCATCTGTAATGAGATCTGACACCCTCTTTTGGTTTGTCTAAAGACAGCTACAGTGTGCTTACATACAATAATAAATAAATCTTTAAAAAAAAAAAAGTCCTGGAGAGATTCACGGCACAAACCTAAACATAATAAAAGCAATGTACAGCAAACCAGTAGCCAATATCAAATTAAATGGAGAGAAACTTGAAGCAATCTGACTAAAATCAGGGACTAGACAAGGCTGTCCACTCTCTCCCTACCTATTCAATATAGTACTTGAAGTTCTAGCCAGAGCAATTAGACAATAAAAAGAGATCGGGGAGGGGTATGAATTGGAAAGGAAGAAGTCAAAGTATCACTATTTGCAGATGATATGATTGTATATATAAACAACCCCCAAAATTCTACCAGAGAACTTCTAGAGCTGATAAACAACTTCAGCAGAGTGAAGGATATAAAATGAACTCAAACAAATCAGTAGCATCCCTTTATATAAATGATATACAGGCTGAGAAAAAAAATTAGGGAAACAACAACCTTCACAATAGCCACAAGTAGTACAAAATATCCTGGTGAATCTCTTACCAAGCAAGTGGCAGATCTGTATGACAAGAACTTCAAATCCCTGAAAAAATAAGTCAAAGAAGGCCTCAGAAGATGGAAAGGTCTCCTATGATCATGGATTGGTAGGATTAGCATTATTGAAAATGACTAGCTTACCAGAAGCAATCTACAGATTTAGTGTAGTCCCCATCAAAATTACAACACATTTCTTCACCGACATGGAAAGAACAATTCTCAACTTCATATGGAAAAAAAAACCAGGATAGCCAAAATATTCTCAACTATAAAAGAACTTCCAGGGGAATCACCATCCCTGATCTCAAGCTGTACTACAAAGCAATAGTGATAAGAACTGAATGGTATTGGTACAGAGACAGACAGGTCAATCAATGGACTAGAATCCGAGACCTAGAAGTAAAACTCATATGTAGTGGCTATTGGCTAAACTACTTTGTGCTCCTGGTGGGTTGAGTACCCAGCCACCTGCCAGAATCCTCCGGATTCACATGCACACACACACACACACACACACTCGCCAGTCAATTTTAATATGCCTTGACTAGATCAAAGGCTGGGCAGTTCTAATCCTCCACCTGGCTAGCATATACTTCCCTCCAGTACTCCTGGCTCAACACCTTCTACATCTATGTTTTCTTTTTGCTGCACTATTCTGTGCAGCCCCTCCCATAGGCCACTTTCCCTTTCAACCTGCATTTTGGATGAATTTCCTTCTGCAACTCTAAATCTGATCCGTCTCCTTCTAAGACATGACAATCTCCCCTCTTTCCTTTCTCCCAGTCCTAGCCTGTGCAAATCTAAAGGTCCTGCCTCATTCTACTTGCCTAGCCATTGGCCGTTGGCTTGTAGGGGCAAGTGCCAATACTAAGGTCTGGTTCCCTAATTGGCTCTTGACTTGTTAATAAAGAAGGCTGGGAATCAATTGCTGGGCAGAAGGTACAGATGGGACTTCTGGGCCCCAAGAGGAAAGGGAGATGCAGGAAAGGAAAGGGAGAGGCTTTTCTGCCATGCTTTGGAATGAGAAGCATGCAGAAATCATGTAAGATCTTGGGGCAGCTGGGGCCTGTGGCTCTGATTTGAACAGGTTGCCAGAGATGTTCAGCAGGGGCTGATTGGAACAGCCACTGAGTTTGGGGCCAAAGGAGAGATGGGGATGGTGGTTTGGTAAGGGCACACATTTCTAGGAGGGAGGTATCTGCAATTGTGTGAAATGGCAAGTTCTAAAATAGTAAAGCCATCTATGTGTCCTTTATCCAAGGATTCAAAGGTCCTGGGAGTGGCGGGTAATGCTGCCATTCCGGAAGCAACAGTGAATTGGAAGGAGAAGGCAAGTCAGTGCTAGTGGCCCGGCCCGATCCAGCTAAGCTAGGTAGAACGAAAGGGAGCCAGAAGGGACTGGTAGAGCAGTCACAGCTCCGGGGCTAAGGTAGTAGAGTGCTTTTTAAAACTACACACAGCATTGGCTCTTTATTGATCAATCAAAAACCAACTGGAGGCAAGGACCTTCAGTGTTTGGACACATAGATTTGGGGAACTGGATTAATTCAAAGCATTAGAACCAATCCCCAACACCCATATACCTATAGACACTTGATCTTTGACAAAGAAGCCAAAAACATAAATGGTGCTGGTCTAACTGGTGTAGAAGAATAAAAATAGGTAAATATTTATCATCTTGCACAAAGCTCAAGTCCAAGTGGATCAAGGACTCCAACGTAAAACCAGATACATTGAATCTAATAGAGAAAGTGGGAAAGAGAAAGTGGGAAAGAGCCTCAAACTCACTGGCACAGGGGGAAATTTCCTGAACAGAACACCAATGGCTCAGGCTCTAAGATCAACAATTGATAAATGGGACCTCATGAAACTGCAAAGCTTCTGTACGGCAAAGGACACAGTCAATAGAACAAATCTGAAATATACAGATTGGGGAAAAAAATCTTAATTACTGCACATTCCAACAGAGGGCTAATATCCAAAATACATAAAGAACTCAAGAAGTTAACCTCCAAAACTCCAAATAACCCAATCAAAATATCAGGCACAGAGCTAAACAGAGAATTCACAATATAAGAATCTCAAATGGCTGAGAAACACTTAGAGAAAAGTTCAAAGCCCTTAGTCATCAGAGAAATGCAAATCAAAATGACCCTGAGATTCCATCTCATACCAGTCAGAATGGCTAGGATAAAAAACTCAGGCAACAGCAGATGCTGGCAAGGATGTGGAGAAAGAGGAACACTCCTCCATTGCTAGTAGGATTGCCAGCTGGTACAGCTACTCTGGAAATCAGTCTGGTGGATCCTCAGAAAATTGGAAATAGTTCTACCTGAAGACCCAGATATATACCACTCTTGGGCATATACCCAAAAGATCCCCCCCCCCATACCACAAGGATACATGGACTACCATGTTCATAGCAGCCTTATATGTAATAGCCAGAAGCTGGAAACAACCCAGATGTCCCTCAAACGAAGAATGGATACAGAAAATGTGGTTCATTTACACAATGGAGTACTACTCAGCTATTAAAAACAAAGACATCATGAATTTTGCAAGCAAATAGATGGAACTAGAAAATATCATTCTGAGTGAAGTAACTCAGACCCAAAAGGACATACATGATATGTGCTCACTGACAATTATATATTAGCCAAAATGTACAGAATACCTAGGATACAACCTACAAACTGTAAAAAGTGTAACAAGGAGAAATGCCCAAGTGAGGAGGTTTCAATCCCACTTAGAAGGGGGAAGGAAATGATCCCGGGAGGCAGAGAAAGGGAAGGACCTGGGTGGGAGAGGGGAGGGGGAGGGGAAAGGGGGAACATGATCAGACTTGGGGGGAGGGGACAGGAAAGAATCCCAGAGGGCCAAGAGAATGAATAGAGATAAGCAGCCTCGGGGAGTGGGAGGTGGAGAGACTTTCTAGAATGTGCCAGAGACCCGGGAGGTGAGACACTTTCAAGACTCATTTGGGGTGGCCTTGGCCAAAATGCCCAACACATTGAAAAGGAGCGTCAAGAGTCCACCTCCAACAGATAGACAGGGCCTCAAGTGAATGGACAGGTTTACTAACACACAGTCAATATTCCTGACCTAGAACTGTAGGGACCAAAATGGAGGAAAGACTGAAGGAAAGTTCATCCAGTGACTGGCCCAACTTGAGATTCAGTTCATGGTGGGCACCAAGACCTGACACTAATATGCTACGATGTGCTTACAGGCAGGAGCTTGGCATGGCTGTCCTCAGAGAGGCCCTACCAGCAGCTGACTGAGACAGATGTAGATACTTACACTCAACCATTGGACTGAAGTCAGGGACCCCTATGGTTGAATTAGGGGAAGGATTGAAGAAGCAGAAGGAAATGGCAACCCCACAGGCAGACCAGCAGTCTCAACTAACCTAGACTCCAGGGAACTGAGCCACCAACCAGGTAGCATACACAGACTGTTCCAAAGCCCCTGGCACACATGTAGCAGAGGACTTCTTGGTCTGGCCTCAGTGGGAGAAGATGCACTTAATCCTCAAGAGACTTTAGGCCCCAGGGAAAGGGGAGGGCTGATGGGGGGTGGAGCACCCTCTCAGAGGCAAGGGGGAGGAGGAATGGGATGAGGAACTGTGGGAGGGGGACCAAGGAGGGAGCAAGGACTGGAATGTAAATAAATTAAATAATTTTAAAAAGAGAAATAATTGGGTTTCATATGTAAAGTGTTTGATTACTCTTAACTCTATAAGGGACCACCTCACTACTGAA
>JADRCD010145975.1:0-11124 GCA_019843815.1 Montemys delectorum | reverse complement strand
TGAGTGTACTGGCAGCAGGTATGTGGTGGAGGATTGCAAATTCGATCATCGATAGGAGTGAGGGACCTCGGCCTTTTGAGGGTTTTGTGCCCCATTGTGGGGGAATGCCAGGGCCAATGGGTGGGAGAGGGTGGAGGGACAGGCATTGGGAGGGGGGAGGCAGAAGGGGTTTGTTCTTGTGTTTGTTTGTTTGTTTGTTTGTTTTGGAGGGGAAAATGGGAGAAGGAAAGTGTACATGTGAATGAAGAAAATACCTAATATAAAAAAAAGATAAAAAAAAAAAAAAAAAGAATGAGGAACTAGAAGCAGTCTAAAATGAAGAGAGCAATGGTGCATTGTATTGCAATGAACCTCACATACACTTCACAGACATCTTGAAAATTGCATAGAACAGCACATAATATAGAGAGGAAAAAATTATAAGCAAAAGTTTAATAAAAGTTTAATACAACTCTTTTATATCTTTTTTATTAGATATTCTATTTATTTACATGTCAAATAATATCTCCTCTCCCAGTTTCCCCTCTGGAAAAAAAGGAAGAAAAAGAAAAGAAAAAGAAAAACACAACAAAACAAAACAAAACTCTGTTCCTTCCCCCCTTCCCCTGCTCACCAACCTACCCTCTCCCACTCTTTGTCCCTGGCATTCCCCTACACTGGGGCATAAAACTTTCACAGGACCAAGGGCCTCTCCTCCAATTGATGACCAATTAGGCCATCCTCTGCTATACATATGCTGCTGAAGCCATGAGTCCCACAATGTATACTCTTTGGTTGGTGGTTTAGTCCCTGGGAGCTCTGAGGGTACTAGTTAGTTCATATTGTTGTTTGTCCTATGGGGCTGCAAATCCTTCAGCTCCTTGGGTCTTTTCTCTAGCTCCTTTATTGGGGACCCTGTACTCAGTTCAATGGATAGCTGTGAGCCTCTATTTCTCTATTAGTCAGGCACTGTCAGAGCCTCTCAGGAGACAGCTATATCAGGCTCCTGTCAGCCAGTGCTTGATGGCATCCACAATAGTGTCTAGATTTGATGACTGAATATGGGAAGGATTCCCAGGTGGAACAGTTTCTGAATTGTCCTTCCTTCAGTCTCTGCTCCATAGTTTGTCTCTGCAACTCCTTCCATGGGTATTTTGATCCTCCTTTTAAGAAGGAATGAAGTGTCCACACTTTGGTCTTCCTTCTTCTTGAGATTTTTGTCGTTTGTGGATTGTATTTTGGGTATTCCCAGTTTCTGGGCTAATATTTACTTATCAGAGAGTACAAATAAAAATTAATATAACTTGGTGGGGTGACAGGCATGGAGAAGGGGGAGGCAAAAGGGGTTTGCTCTTGTTGTTTTTGTTTGTTTGTTTGGTTTTTGGAGGGGAACCTGGGAAAGGGAAAGTTTACATGTAAATAAAGAAAATATCTAATAAAAAAAAGAAAAGAAAAGAAAATCATGGAAGTGCTGATCAATAAATGGTATTCATTTTGTTTAAAAAAAAAGTTTAATAAAAGAAAATACATAGGATAATATGTAAGGGCAACTTCTAAAACCTGACACCTCAATCTTTGCATAACACTAAGAAAGTAGCTCCAAATCCCTTTGAAGAGAGCCTTGCTAAATGTTTACTTAGTAACTTGTTAAATATTTCCACAAAGGCATTATACTGAAATTAAATTTATTTATAAAATATGTGGTGAGTGGGACTCTGACTATGATGAATTAAATAAAAGTTGACTTGGGTAAAATGAAAAAGAACATTGAAAATAATATCAAGGAGTGGGGCATTGCTCAGTGAGTGAATTGCTTTTCCTACTATGAGCACCTGAGTTTGACTCACAGACCAGCTATTTAAAAATTGTAATATCATGCATGTGCAATGCTAGCACTGGGAAGAAACTAGCAGGAGGTTTGCTGTAACTTGTATGTCTGGTAGCCTTGCTAATCAGTGTCTTGTCTCAAAATCTAGGTGGACTATGATTGAGGAATTATGCACATTTGAACTCTGGCTTCTGCAGAGCTATAAATGCCCCTACACACACAATATGAACACAACATGAATATATACAAACTTCTCTACCTCCCCCCACTTGCATACACCACAACATACACCAACATACACACACACACACATACACATACACTCATACTCACTCACACACAAATATGAATTCACTCACTCACATAAGGTAAGGTTGGTATATCCATGTATGACTTAGAAAAAGAGAATACTCTCACCAAAGAAAGTATCCATGTAAAAGACAACTGTGTAAGAAAGCAGCCTAGAGTGGGGATCAGTATGATGATCTTAGCATGTCATCGATACCCACAGCACAGTTAGTTATGTAATTATACACCCATAATCATAAATTATTTATTCATCTTTTCTGAAAAATAATTTTATGAAAGGGCATACCTCCAGATTCACCATTTCCAGGTAACCTAATAGAACGTATACCAGGTGGGTTCCTTATATTACTCTGAATGTCAAAACTAGATGATATTCGTAAGTTCATAATTATATCAACATAGTGAATCTAACTTGTTAAAAGAAGATGCCATTCATTAAATAGAGTGTCACAGAATATGGTCTTATTTAGTTAATGTATACAGAGTCTTATAGCTTTTAGATATTTTCATTGTTTTTCTATATTTTCAACTTTACCTCTCATTGTTATTGGATATTTTAATTGTATATGTTCATTTAAATGCATCAAATATGGCTTTAGAATTTTTCATTTCTTAGTATATAAGTCATGCATGCATATACTCATTACATGTTGCTTCATGTAGTAACATGATTCAGTGTAATGAAATAAAATGAAAGAATAAACAATAAAGAAATTAAGTTAAGTGAATACAGAGTACTATTGGAAACCGATGAGTTTCAGAAACAATATTAGTTTACTTCTGGAAGTAGTAGAAAATGCTTATTGCATTTTCAAGAATGAAATATAAAAATGTTCCATCTTATAGGATATATTAGAAAGAAAGTGACACTAAGGTATGAAGTGAAGGTCCCCATAGAAAAGGAAACTTCATTTGAAAATATGGCCTCCATTGTAACAATCTTTTGGCAATGACTATGGGATGTTTTCTTGGTTAATGATTAATGAGGAAAGGGCCAAAGAAATAACAATTTTCAGAACATTATAATCATCCTATTGGTAATACCATCATTATGAAACTTCCCTCTGGCTCAAACTCATTTTTATCCTCCAAGTTCTGTTATAGTCACTACCATATAAGGGTTCTTATTCCTTCTTGTAGAAAAGTATTCTGATAGTATCCTTCCATGTATTGGCACTTGGCTAGTAAGCAAACAAATATTCAACTTTCCCTTCAATAAGAGCTAAACTAAAGAAAGATACTCAGGAATGCTGACATGTTTCTTAATCCATTTTTTCTAATCCTTCAGAATGATTCAGCCACTGGCTACAACGCATCAATATAGGACAGATTGCTTATGAATATGCAATATAAGATATTGGCTCTATTATCCACAGGAAAGCTAGACAACTTAGAGTACCTTAGAGACTTGCTGCCAGTCACACTGAGCTCTGAAAATTCATGTCAGTGTTATATCTGAATATTATTTTTCTGCATGTGCTATTATACTACAATATCAGAACCTCATATAGGAGATGGATATTTTATGTACATATAATAGTGGCCTTTTTTATACCATAATTTTATGTGAATTCTTTCATTCTTATGTCACCAGAAAAGAGATTACAGAACCTGCCATGTATCATCCTTCATGACCTGAAATATGTCATTGGCAATCTAAACAAATTCATGTTCTATGGGTAACAACAATTTCCAATACAAGCACATCATTTTTTTCTGGAGCTAATATTTTTCCCTCAAAGACAAGTCTTCCACTTTTAACTTTTCTTTCATCATTAATTCTCTGTATAATGGTTTCTTTCCAATTCTTTTAACTTCTTAATAACAACTCACATTCAACTCACTTTTATTGTGTTAGCATTTCAAAAATAGTTTGAGTTATCTATCGATATTTTATCTATATCACTTTCATTCTCTTTTCCTAAAGAAATTTTGATCAGAATTCCCTGAAAACACTTTATAAAATTCATTGTAAAGCTCACCAATGAATTCCATGTGGCCTGTCATCAGGACTTAGCAAGATATTTTTTTGTTTTCTATGAGGGAAAGAAAAAGATGTCATCTACAAGTTTCTTGACATCCTAGTCTATTGAGTGTGTGAAGATTCTGTTCTCCTGATAAGGTCAGTGATGACAGAAACTTTAACTATGGTCATTGTAAAGGAGTCTGTAGATTGGTCCATGGCTACCGGAAGAGTTGTTAATAGTGCAACCAAGATGTAGAAGCTATTGTGTTAAAATAATGCAGTGTAAGAAAGAACTCACTGATCACAACTGATCTAAAGATGAAAATGACACATGAGACAGAAGTGAAGAAACACCAAATGAAGAAAAAGAGTACATTTAGAGCTTCTGCAACAAAAGAAGTCCTTTCAATATCATGATTTGATCCAAAAGATACATGCCTAGACTCATGATTTTTGGGGCTATCTGTAATAAATATATTTTGTTGATGTTCATGTTCAGAATTGATTTTTCCAAAAACTATAGAAAACTAAAGGTAATCTTGAGAAATTCTAATATGTTACAAAGATAAAGTGTCTTAATTGACCCTATGTTTCTTTGTCAATTTCAGAGTTATCAGTTCTTTTGTTTGTTTGTTTGTTTAAAGGGATATATAATTTAATCACAGGCTAGACCTAGACCTCCATGCACATATGTAGTAGAAGTGTAGCTTGGTCTTCATGTGGGTCCTGATCAACTGGAGTGGTGCTGTTCCAATAGCTGTTGCCTGTATATGGGTTATGTTCTCCTAGCTGGGCTGGCTGGACAGGCCTCAGTGGCAGATGATGTGCTTAGCCTCGCAGAGCTACCAGGGTGGGATAATGACCAGGGGGTCCCTACCTGTAGAGAGCCGCGGTGAGCAGTGATAGCCAGCAGATGGTGCTGACATCCGCTGCTCTCCCAAGTTTACTGGTAAATTGCGCATGTGCCTAGGGCCAGAGCGTGTGACCCATCTTGGGGGGCATATTGAGCTCCTGAGTAAACAACCAATCAGAATGAACACGCCGCTCCAGGGCATATATAAGCAGTGCATTTTCGGGGTCGCTCTCTCTTTGAAGATGTAACAAACAATTGCTGCAGAAGGATCCTGTGTGTGTCTGTGTTTTCCTGCCGGCGGGAAACCTGTGCGGATGACAGTTGGTGCTGAGAGAAACCTGGGAATTTACCATCGCCGGCACTGAGGAGTAAGGATTCAGAACTGCGGAAGATAAGCTCTGAGAGGCATGTTCGGTCTTGATATTCTTCACCTTTCTTTTGGTCTGGATCTATCTCACTTTTCTCCTTGTTTAGAAGCTTCCATTCTTGTTTTGTTAGTGCTTTCTTTTTTCCTTTTGATTTCGTTTTACGTACAAGACATGCCAGAAACAGAGGGAGATAGGAAGCTAGGAACACAAAGAGAAAAGAGCATGCTAAATATGAAGACAGGCCCTTCCAAGAACGGGAGCAAGAGGTGAGGGAAAGGACACCCTGGGAGAGAAGTGGGGGGAGGGAGCCCTGGGAGAGAAGTATGGGGAGGAAATAGCCTCAGGAAAGAGAAATACTTATCCGATGGAGGAACTGGAGGTTTTGGGGCTTGATAGTTCTGAGTTGGAAGAACTGGGTCCTGTTGAGGAAGCAGCTTGCTGTAAGAAGCCACGGCCACCGCAAAATCGAAAGCGAAAGGAAGTGAGGAATGGGAACCTCGCGGCTTCCCGGCCGGCAGCGAATTTCCAGATAGCAGTTCTGACCATAGTCCCCCATGTTCCTCTGCCCTACGCGGACGGGTTCTGTTTGGATGAAAAGGGGAACGAGCTTAGCCCCTCTGAGAAAGAGGACTTAGAAGGACAGGCAACAGCGCTGAGAAAGATGGCAGTGGTGGGCAACAGGGTGCCTTGCGGAGCTCGGCCTGGCAGGGCCTTGGGCAGCAGGTCTCCTCAGTCTGGGCCGAGATTGCGGCCGGGCCTAGTGACTCTACCGGCGACTGGCACTTCTGCGGCACCTCACCATGCTGGCGCCTCACCATGCTACCATTTGCCGGGCTACTGTACCCAGCCTGGCTGAGCGCCGCCGCCAGAGGTTGCTGGGAATGGGGCAGAAGGCGAACTCCCAGGCAGCATTAGAGCAGAACCACGAGGCTTCCCAGCCCGCAGCAAACTCACAGGCAGCATTGGAACAGATAGGGGAGGAGCATTCAGTAGAACGGATCACAGCCTCTTTCACTTTAATTTGCTAATAAACAGGCAGACACTAATCATGCAGCTGGGAATCAAGCCTGGGATAGGGATATGCCTTTGGGGCAAAGTTGCTTTGCTGTTGATTAGCAAACAGACTTTCAGATTTATCAACAGACTGGTTACCCATTGCTAGTCTTTGAGCAGGTGAATCAGATTACTATAAATGCAGGAAGCAGCTGCCATGATGCAGCTGAGTAGAACAAATAAATACCCTTTGGCAGCTAGCACAAGTAGGCTTCGAGTGGAAATATCCTGGCTTGTGTGTGACTTCCATTCAATATCAAAGTATTACTCAAGCTGCTAATCTCTCTCGATAGTTGTTTCAATATCTTACAGGTTTGGAAGATCTCATGAATGGGCTGAGATTGGCTATCGTGACTGTCAGTTCGACGCGAGTGGATCCGTCCCTGGCTCAAGGATTTACTAAATTTACCTCCTGGATTTCTTCAGCCTTTTCTTTCCTTAAGGAATGGGTGGGAATTGGCTTGTTTAGTGTTGCCTTGTGTGCTGGCTTAGTGTTTTTCTCTAAATGGTTTGCAAGCTCAGAGCCTAACAAAATCGTGACAAGGTGGTATCTGCCCAAGCATTTGCTGCACTAGAGCAAGGAGCCTCTCCGATATTTGGCTCAGCATGCTAAAAACAAAATAAATACTTAAAGCTATGGTCAGCGAGACTTAGCTCTTGCATCCCGTGGGGTCTTATCCCATTGCCCACGGGAGAGTGAGTCAAACTGCCATATGTCCTCGAGGCCCGCTGCCTTTGACCCCTACGATGGGAGTAGGCTGATGCCATAAACCAGGAGCACACCAATGAGTAGTGATCTAAAGGATCCCACCGATCTCTTGGTGCTGGTAATGGATAGCACATCGGCTAGCCTAAGACATGGGGCATTGACCAGTGCCTAACATTTAAAACAAAAAGGAAGAGGTGTAGAGAGCCACGGTGAGCGGGTGAGCGGTGATAGCAGCAGATGGCGCTGACATCCACTGCTCTCCCAAGTTTACAGGTAAGTCATGACCCATCTCGGGGGGCGTATTGAGCTCCTGAGTAAACAACCAATCAGAATGAACACGCCGCTCCAGGGCATATATAAGCAGTGCCTTTTCGGGGGTCGCTCTCTCTTTGAAGATGTAATAAACAATTGCTGCAGAAGGATCCTGTGTGTGTCCATGTTTTCCTGCCGGTGGGAAACCTGCGCAGACGACACCCACCCATTCAGAGACGAACTGGATGGAGAATGAGGGGTGAGGAATTTGGAAGGATTGTAAGATGAGGTGTCCTGGAGGCAACAGTGAGAGGGATGTAAAGTGAATAAGTAAAAATTAAATTAAAAAAATAAAAAAATAAAATCACACAATTCTTTTACCCCCATTTTTAGTTAATTTCATATATTGCACCCTTTCCCTGTCTTTCCTCCACTCACCTCCACCCCATGTCACCTCACCTTTGCCTCTAAGAGGGTGCTCCCTCACCCACCATCACTCCCTCCTCATCCCCCTTCACTGGGACAACAAGCCTCCATAGGTCCAAGCACCTCCACTCCCACTGAGTGGATAAGGCAATTCTCTGCTACATTCATAGCAGGAGCTGCAGCCCACTCATGTATACTCTTTTGTTGGTTGTCTAGTTCCTGGGAGCTCTGAGGGTTCAGGTTACTTGATATTATTGTTCTTACTATAGGGTTGCGTCCTCTCGAAAAAGTGTTTCCAGAGAGCTTTATAAAACTCAGTGTATTCAAAAATCCTCTGAGGAACATTACTTACTTTATTGTATTTAGTTTGAGCATATATGTGTATATTCACGAGTGCTATAGTCAGTGGAGACCAGGGGAAAGAAGTAGATGCCATAACACTGGAGTGGCAATAATTCTGATGTGTCTCATATGGGGGATCTGAACTGAACTCAAGTCCTCCACAATATCAACTGCTAAGCTGAACCATGTCTTCAGCTCCCGTGATATATATTGTTCATAATGCTATCAGGATGTTATATAAGAATTATATCTGCTATGTTGACAGTTCCTGTTTTGCTTGTTTTTTCATCTTATTATGGACTTCACTATGACAAAGCTTTGATTTATTGATGATTATATATCTTTCTTCTTTTTTTCTTACTTAAAATCCTTCATATTCCTGTTTATTGTAGATTTATTCACAATATCTCCAGCATAGAAACAAACCAAATACTAATCAACTGGTAAATGAGTAAGCAAATAATATCTATATGAATACATACTATTTGACAACAGAAATGAGTGAATAACTAACATAGGCACCAGTATGGAGAAACTCCAAAGGCAATATACTAAGTGAATAAAAGCATAACTTCCATACAGCATTCTGGAAAAGACAAAACTGTGATGTCAGAGATCACAGTATGGTCTGAAGTGATAATCAGCACGTGGGATGACCAACAATCTTATTCATGATGGTGGGAATGGAAAATGGTCTAACGGAGCGCAGTTTGAAATTTTAAAAGAACAAGGTTAACCACAAAACCTACATCCACATGAACACTTCCATGTTAACAGTCCTAGCAGCGTTGTTTACAGTCCCCTGTGTTAGTTACTTCTCTGGGGTCATGATAAAATGCCTTGACCAAAGTGACCTACAGAAGAAGAAGGTTATTTCGGCTTATAATTCCAGAGGGAGAAGAGTCCATCACAGCGGGAAGCATGGCGGCAAGGGCAGGCACAGCAGCCACAGCAGGGAGCTGAGAATTCACATCCTCAACCATGGCGCAGAGAGAACTGCAAGGGACGAGAGCTCTGATACAGGAAGAGGGTAGTGGGGTGGGGCTTTCGGAGTTTAAAGCCTCTTGTCACTTGCAGTTCTCTCTGCATCATGGTTGAGGATTATATAGTTTTCAATCAGAAAAATTACAGTAGAAAAATGCACTGAGATCAACAATATATAAATTGGACTGCATGAGACTGAAAAGCTTTTATAAGGCAAAGGATAACAGAAAAAAAAAAGAGAACAGCCTACAGAATGGGACAAGATTTTCACCAACACTACATCCAACACAAGGAAGGATATGGAATAAGCACAAAACTCATTCTTTGCTGATAGGAGTACAAAGTTACAAAGTAATCAACATGGTGTAAAGAAATCAATATGATGACACCTCACAAAGCTGGGTATCTAATTACTTCAAGACCCAGCTGTACCACTCAGTCATATAACCAATGGACAGTTCATCTTACAACAATGACACTTACACAAATACATTCACAGAGGCTCAAATCATAAGAGTCAGAAACTAGAAAGAACCTAGATGCCCTTCAAAAGAATGGATAAAATACATATGTTACATTTATATAATAGAATATTACTGATCTGTTAAATATAACACCATGAAGTTTGCAAGCAAATGGGCTTAACTAGAAAAACTTATCCTGAGAAAAATAACCCAGAATCAGAAAGATGAATATGATATATATTCATGTATATGTGGTTATTCACTATTAAACTAATGATTATCAACCTACATGTCCAAATACATTTCACCCAGGTCAGTAACTACGTAGGTGGCATTCCAAGCAGGGATGAGAACAGGAGCATATTGGATAGAGGTACAGACTCTATAGTGAGGTGAATATCCCTGGAATAGTCTTCTTAGAGTTTTCACCAGAACAGTTTCTTGTTTATTTTCCCCATGTGTTTGCATCATCAAGTTATAGTATTATTATATATCATAGTTTTGGATAAAAGTTATCACAGTCTGTGAGCACCATAAGTATGGATTCTAATTTGAACTGTAATGTTACCAAGCTGGTTGCTTTAAAATATATATTATTTAAAATTCCTGAGTAACCTATGTGTATTATGTGTAGACTGTGTTTATTTATCCAGCTACAATATCAACGTCTTTAGAAAATAGTAAACAGAGCAATCCACTTTCCCATAAAAACACTTTTTGCATGTATGTTTTATCCAACCTTAGAGAATACTAAAGATCTACATTTAAGTCATTTGTATACAGATGACAAAAAGTAATCATTCTTTGTAGTTGAATAAACACTAATAAACTACCTATGTAAAGAAAACAACAGTATTTATATCTTATCGCAAAGCTCGATCATGATTTCAACTGAGTGACAGAAAATATTTTTGCAGCATTGAAAAGAAACATTTTCAGGTTCCATAGACTCCACTAAAACTTGGCTACAGTATAAGCTCGTCAGTCAAATGAGAAGTTAGTAGCCAATCTGAAGTTGAGCATTTCAGGTAGAGAAAATAATATGAAAAGAAAACCATGATATCAATCATTTTTTCAGTCTAATAGAATATTTGAATCTCTGTTCACCTGTTTTCTATTGTGCTAAAATTTTGGAACTGAAGAACATAAAAGGTGGGAAGATTTCTTTCAGCTAGTTGCTTTAGGGAATTAAATCTGTAGTCACAAGACTGTGTGGTTTCTTTCTTAGGGTGAGTTACAGGATACAGGTTGCAGTGTGGGTAGAGAGAAGTTGATTTCTTCTAGAATTTGGGGAGCAGTACAAGGTCTAGAACAGAATATAGCACTGAAGTTCATGTCTCCAAAGAAACAACCCCTTCAGGATTGTTTATAATTTCAGTCACACACCAACATCTATTAAAATTATGATACTCACTAATAGCCTAATCAATTGATAAGGTCAGAGCTCCTAGAAGCCAATCACAATCTTGTCTTCAAATTCTGTGCTCTTCGGGGCTTCTCCAACCAAAACCATAACACTCCTTGAGAAAATTCACTTAAAATTAGTTGAGATTTCACTAAGTAGAAAATGTGTGTGTGGGGGTGATGGTGG
>JADRCD010145971.1:0-13721 GCA_019843815.1 Montemys delectorum | reverse complement strand
ACACACACACACACACACACACACACACACACACATACACACACCACCACCATAAACCATAAAAATAGTAATAATATACCTAATAAGGTAGCCTAACAAATATGAGAATTTTCTCTGCCTTCTATCCATTTGGTAATGATTAATATCTAGAATATGCAAAGAACATTGCAAAATAACAAAAATTCAAACAGCACAGTGCAGGAAAGACTTTCATTTCAGCCTTCCATATCTACGGTAAGATCAAGCATTGGCAATTTGTTAAAAATTTATAACTACATATACTAACATATGTTTCATATTTTATTATTTTCCCTTATCCTTAGAGAACCATTAAATATTTGACTAATAGTCTGTAAAAGTGAAACAAATGAAAAGCTATTTATGG
This sequence comes from Montemys delectorum, assembly GCA_019843815.1. NCBI lineage: Eukaryota > Metazoa > Chordata > Mammalia > Rodentia > Muridae > Montemys > Montemys delectorum. Next base: position 13,336 of record JADRCD010145971.1, on the reverse strand, counting down.
AATTTTGGATTTCACACATTATTTTAAAACTCTTTTGAAATTGGTTATATACATTGATTTCCATACATTTTAACATAATTCAATGGTCTTCAATAATGGTTTTTCCCTAAACTGCACTGACCAAGCATAACATCCTAACTGTTAAGAAGTTCTGAGTAGGTTTATATCTTACATGTAGATAGTTGCTTAGAATATTACTGGAAGAAAATCATAATAGAATCCTGACTAGAAATTTATCAGGTGATGTCTATCTGCAGGTATTTCTCACTCTTCCTCTTTCATGGTTGATCCTGTACACAGGTAAAAGGTTTACAGACTCTAAACATGAGGTTTAGAAGTATGTTGCCATTGCCAGTAACATACTTTATATGTTATCTATCCACAGCTTAACTTGCTCTCTTCTCTCCACTCAGAAAGTACATAAACATCCTTTACTTGTAATGCTTCATCCCATCAAGGACACTCCTACCACTGCTGTCAAAGAGATGGCATAAAAACACCTCCTTCTTTTGAAATTTATTGGAAGAAATTCCCATTATGTTGCCTGTGTCTGATCTCTCCTCAGAGTTCATGTTATGCTGCTATGTGTACGTCTTTGGCATTAATATTCTGCCAAATATTCTACCCAAAATGGTATTGGCACAAAGTATTGTACTCAAAAAGACAATGTGCTTTGGTAGCTTTCTTGAATCCTAAGCCATTTTATTGTCATTCTATCAACAAACACCAATCATATGTTGACAAAAATTTTGAGATCTCCCAGCAAAATCAATACCTGTTATCAGAAAATCAACAGTGTCTTGGAGGGATGTTGTTTGTATGCAAATGTGGGAAGATGTTTCTCTATTCTTCCTTTCTTGCCTAAGGTACTTTTGATTGGTTAAAATAAAAAAAACATATACTCTATATGCAAAAGGTATAATGTAAGACATGTGGAAGAGAGAGTGCAGAACTCTGGGAGAGAGACATATTTGGGAAATTTGCCACCAGGACACAAAGGAAATGTGACATAAAACTGAGAAGATGCAACCAGCCATGTGGCAGAACCTATATTAGTAAAAAACAAAAAACAAAACAAAACAAAACAAAAAAGCAAAGCAAATGAGTAACAAGCTACATGGGAACAAAACTAAACTAACATGTGCCCTAAGTATATATACCTACTAAGTCTATGGGTACACCCCCTCTTTGGGCTTTTAGATTCATTAATAAGTAAATTTAAGAATGAATTTAATAGGAGTTTAAGAATAATTTTAATTGTTAAATAAAGTTTCTGATGAAATTATGCTATAGATCTTTTCAGCTGCTTGGAGGGGGTGGATGGAAAAAGGAAAGACAGAGAGAACTATGTCATATATAAGCAACTGCATGGTGGATGAACAGCCACATAACAAAAGGGGGTTTCAGAAAAGAGAAAGAAAAGGCTCAAAGAATCAGAGAGAGCATAACTTAAGCTCTTCTCAGAGTCTTTTTTTTATTAGATGTTTTCTTTTTTTACAATATCTCCTTTCCCAGGTTCTCCTCCAAAAAAATTAAATTAAATTAAAAAAAAAAAACTAAAATGATCCCCTGTTCCTTCCCCCTCCCCCTGCTCACCATCCCATGCCCTCATGCTTACTGGCCCTGGCATTCCCCTACACTGGGACATAGAACCTTCACTGGGCCAAGGTCCTCTCCTCCCATTGATGACCTACTTGGCTATCCTCTGCTATACATATGCAGCTGGAGCCATGAGTCCCACCATGTGTACTCTTTGGTTGGAGTTTTAGTCCCTGAGAGCTCTGAGTGTACTAGTTAGTTCATATTGCTGTTCATGTGGCCCTTCAGTTCCTTGGATTCTTTCTCTAACTCCTTCATTGGGGACCCTGTACTCAGTCCAATGGATGGCTGTGAGCCTCTACTTCTGTATTAGTTGAGTACTGTCAGAGCCTCTCAGGAGACAGCTATATCAGGCTCCTGTCATCCAGCACTTGCTTGCATCCACAATAGTGTCTAGATTTGATGATTGAATATGGGAAGGATTCCCAGGTGGAACAGTCTCTGCATTGTCCTTCCTTTAGTCTCTGCTCCATAGTTAGTCTCTACAACTCCTTCCATGGGTATTTTGTTCCCCCTTTTAAGAAGGAATGAAGTATCCACACTTTGGTCTTCCTTCTTCTTGAGTTTCTTATGGTTTGTGGTTTGTATTTTGTGTATTCCGGTCTTCTAGACTAATATCCACTTATCAGAGAATGCATACCATGTGTGTTCTTTTGTGATTGTGTTACCTCACTCAGGATGCTCTTCTCCAGGTCCATCCATTTCCCCAAGAATTTCATAACTTCATTGTTTATAATAGCTGAGTAGTACTCCATTGTGTAGATGTACCACATTTTCTGTATGTGTTCCTCTATTGAGGAACATCTGGGTTGTTTCCAGTTTCTGGCCATTATAAATAAGTCTGCTATGAACATAGTAGACCATGTGTCCTTATTACATGTTGGAGCATCTTCTGGGTATATACTGGGTCCTGCCCAGAATCTTAATGAGGAAAAATGAGAAGTAAAGGAAAGTGTCCCTAGAGCCCCAGTAGAACCTTATGGCATTCATAGCCACTTCCCAGGCCAGGTAAGTAATTTCCTCCAGTAGAATTCAAAAATGCCATGACCAAGGTTGCTGGACAAAGCCACCAGTGAAGGACTGCTCCTTTCGTGCTGAATTCTCTAAGCTTACATTCCTTGAGAAGCTAGATGTTCTTTAATCCAAGTTCTATAAGATAATATAAATTGTATAATTTTACTCTTAATATCAATAATAACAGGGCTTTTAAGATGTTGTCCCAAGTTCCTCTTGAATAATTACTCTATGCTGGCCTTTGAATTACTTTATCCTCCTTTTACATAAATTAGCATTTTAAGTATTAACATTTGGAAAATGCTTTTAATTGCCTTACATTTACTATAGGTATTTAGTAGGCTTGTAATAAAAATCCCAAAATATTTTTGAAAAACTCAGAAAATTGGAAATGGTTCTTCTATCTGAAGACCCAGCTAAACCACTCCTTGGGAATATACCCCCAAAATGCTCCAACATATTGCAAGGACATGTGCCTCACTGTGTTCACAGAAGCTTTATTCATAGTAGCCCAAAACTAGAAGCAACCCAGATGTACCTCAACCGAAAAATGGATATCAAAAATGTGAGACATTTACACAATTGAGTACTACTCACCTATTCAAAAAAAAAAAAAAAAAAAGAAAGAAAGAAAGAAGAAAAAAGAAAAAAAAACACCATAAATTTCCCAGGCAAATGGATGGAACTAGAAAATAACATCCTAAGTGAGGTAACCCAATCATAAAAGACACACTTGGTATGCACTCACTGATATGTGGATATTAGCCAAAAATACCTATGATACACTTCACAGACCCAAAGAAGTTAAACAAGAAAGAAGATCCAAGTAAGGATGCTTGAATCCCATTTAGAATGGGGAACAAAGTAATCATGGGAGGCAGAGGGAAGGCCCTGGGTGGGAGAGGTGGGCAAGGGCAGTATAGGGGTAGTATCAGGCAATGGGATAGACAGGAGAGAGTCCCAGAGGGCCAGAAGAATGAGTGAAAATATGCAGCAGCAGCAAGGGGTGAGTTGTCCAAGGATATGTATGTGTATATATATATATATGTGTGTGTGTGTGTGTGTGTGTGTGTGTGTGTGTGTGTATGTATGTATGTATATATATATGTATATGTATATATGCATATACTTATTGGTATATATATTTAAAATAATAAAGAGTGGCTAGAGACATATGTCATTGGTGTACTGATCACAAAGCAAGCCAATGTTTCAAACCAGAATTCTATGGGAAAATGCAGACATAATATAATTATGGAGAATATCAAAATAAGTCTACTAAGTGTAGTCATTGAAATAGATCGACGTTGGCACAGCAATGAATGAAAGCTCAAGGGAACGCATGAGGAATATTACAATGCATGATAAATATTCCAGTGCAAAGATACAGGAACAGAGCAGTGTGGTAATAATATGTTGAGAGCATCTGACTGTTCATTGAGAAAGAAAAATATTGTAGAAAAGATCTACTTTCATAAAATATAAACTAAGTCATGAACATAGAACAATAAAATATAAGAGAAAAATATTATAAAGTTTTCTCTTTAAAAGTGAGAAAATATTTTCAAATAAATTTAAACAAAAATTAAATAACTAAATTAGTGATTCATTTTCTTTGAGTTTATATCTAAGCTTATAGTATCAAGGGCTCAAAAAGTATAACTTTTAGTGAGACCAACTGACAAATATAATCTGAATACAAACTTCAATATAAGGAAAACAAATTAACAGAATTCATGCAATGAAAATAACAAAAAAGGATTACAAAATTCATATAAAAGTAAGAGATTAGAAAGACAACACATCAAAAGAATGTGTTACATCACAATAAATCAATATGCAGCATTAATTCACAGTCTTTAAAACAATTGGTAATGTATGACAAATGTATCTTGGCCACCTTTTCTATTTCTTCCCATGTTATTTAGTTCTTTTCCTCCAGACAGCAGTTTGTTGTTAATGATTCACAAAGGAATACCATGATCTTCCATTCATGGACAATCACAAGAAGATAGCATTGGTTCAGCCTGTCTTCATGCTCCTGTGGCTGCCTCCCCTTTATGTTTAGGACACAAAGAAGTCCCTGAACTGCTGTTGTTCCCCAAGTGCCTACCCAAGGAACATATCATCCAAATAGAGTTAGTAAGAATGAGGCCCTGGGGAAGAGAAATCCAGTAAATTGAGATGGGGGAAGTTGAGGGGAGACAGGAGATAAAAACAAACTATACTGATAAATTTGTTCAGTTCTCTCATCTAGTAGAGAAAAGGTACATTTTTCTTTTTTATTCTGCAGAGCTTTCAAGTGAGTAAGGGTGCTATAAGTTAAATACTCTTTTTACTTGTGATTGTCAAAGGTACTGGGGTGGCAGCGATATACACAGATATGTTCTATTCATTTTTCTAGATTCCCACTAGCATTCAATGTCCTCCTTAAGACTTTTACTATAACTGAAAATTCTAAAAATTGAAATAACACTATTTGAATGTTACATCATGTTCTGTAATTTTGGAGGACAGTAGCACAGATATACAGTCTCTGGCTTCGCTCAGAAGACAAAGGGAAAAATATTTCTGAAACGTTACAATATATTTCAATTATTTGATTTAGATTTTTAACTTTTAATTTTTATTTATTGATAAGTTTCCTGTTTCATACAATACAACCTGACCACATTTTCCTCTCCCTCTACTCTTCCCAGATCCCTCCCACCTCTGTTTTCCCTTAGACTATTCCCCCTATGTGTCCCTTCAGAAGAAAGCAGGCCTCCAAGAGACAATAACCAAACAAGACAAAACAAGATACTATAAGACAAGGCAAATGCTCTCATTAAAGATGTACAAAACAACCCAGTAAAAGGAAAAGAGTCCAAAGAGCAGAGAATTTTACAGATTTATTTTGCAAGTGCAATGTTTGTTTCTAAGAGTACCTGAGAAATGAAAATGACAATCACACATTTATGACCAAATTTATGAAAGTGTAATTAAGACATACTACCCTGCAGTCCATTGAATATGGACTCAAGAAAGACAACTATGCATAAATAAAAGTATCCATACTTGTAGACTTATTCTTCAGTGTATGCTACAGATAAAATTTAGGCTTTCAGTGCTGACATAAAAGAAGCTACATAATGTATCCCTGTGCTTACAATGCCCTTTGTGCGAATTCCAGGAAAGTTAATAACACAATATATGAAATAAAAGGCTCTATGTTCTAGAGAGAGGAATAAAATGTGGTCTTTGATAAGCATATTTATGATCCATGAAAATCTCTGTGTCATGTTCTTACTGGTGCTTCTATTTTTGTGATAAAATTATTACAGCTCACCAAACTAAACACATTAACTTTTAAGATTCTGTTGTTTGTATAGTGTATTTTAAACTGTGCATGATTTTAAAATGAGAATATCAATAGTGCATAGATATTGAGTAATATGGTATCATCTCATAAATGACTAACAAATTCTATGTTTAGAGTAAGTTTTTCTTAGTAGATATCCTACTATTGTTAGATTCAGGGTGGGTGCCCCACTTACAAAGACACAGAGATGGAGATCAATGCAATAAGCAAGAGGTTTTTAATAATCCAGTATATTGGGGTTGTCCTGCATTCAGGCAAAGGCAACCCTAGGGAACAAAAGCACACACTCTTTCTACCCTTTCAGAACATAGGTTTACAGTGTGAGTTGGTTATCTTTTCAATTGTTCTTTGTTTCTATTGACCTTTGTCCCCCACGTGAGGAGGAGATACCCATTGCATGAAGGAGGGGTGGGGGGAGATCCACCCCCTCCTGAGGATGTTTCCTGGAACTGTGCATTACTGCCTGCAAATAGAGCATCTCTTGGGGACAGATGTTTGTTCAGTAAACCCTACTGAAGCTCTCTGTCTTTAGGCTTAATGGACATTCCTGGCTCCTTGGTATTTTTATGAGGTGTCCTTGTTTGCTCAATTCTTACACTATCTTACAAAAATGACCACGATGATTTTCTTCACAGGTTGTCTTCAGTGTGTCATTTTATAGCACTTTGTGATGAACAAAAAACCTTCAGTTACTTCATCTTTTGATCAGTTTTTAAGGGAAATTCAAATCCTAGGTCAGCAATATAATTTCTGGTTTGGGTCAAAATAAGATTACATGAAAATGTTACACATCTTTATATCATCTGCTAATATTGCCACTTTCCTCATGCATTCAATAATAGTCCCAATGGTATTTATATAGATAATAGCATGATGCATCTATTTAAATAGATTACTTATTGACATATTCCTAAGATATCAGAATTTCAAAAAGTGTTATATTTATGTATTTTTTCAAATGTAATATTTTGTTTTTCTCCCTTACCAGCCTTTAAGATATCTGGTATGAACTGTCATGTACAAACAGATCAAAAGATTAAAACTTAAAGGTTCAGGGGCCCACATGTGTTCTATGACTACGACATCATCATTTAGTCCTTATATTCCATGAGACTCTATGGGTCTCCAGGAATGAGTCCTTAAGAGTGGCTACCTGTGGATGAGCCAAGCAGTGCTGCCTGTTCTACTCAGTCACAGACACCTATTTTTCATGTTATACTAGAATTTTATTCATCTCTTTAAAAAATGTTAGATGTATTCATTGTACTCAGTGACAAGTTTCATAATGTTATTCTATTCAGTCACATCATGTACTTTGACCTTATTCTTCCCATAATACTCCCCTGTGTCTGCCTCCTCCACACTAGTCCCTTTTATTTCCTCCAAATACTTCTACTTTCATGCATGACATGTGTGTGTGTGTGTGTGTGTGTGTGTGTGTGTGTGTGTGTGTGTGTAAAATCTAGTTCCTACATGTGACAGATTATAAGTTGTCAAACATGCTTTAGAACTTAAACTACCAAGTGCTAAGAACTGGACCTACAAAGATCATCTGGTCCAGAGGGGGAATCCACCAGAATGGGTCACACTGTGCAGTCAGTCATTGCTTTATCCCAACAGAAGTTCCTCAGGGTAAGGAGACAGGAAGCATCCCTGCACCTCCTAATGACTCTCATTATAAGCTTGGCCTAGCATTTGCCTCCAGTTTTCACAGAATAATCTTTCTTAATGGTCCTGAATCACAGCTAGCATAAGCACAATGCCCTAGATCAAAAAATAAATAGAGCACAGTACATTTCTCAAATAACCCTATCATTACAATAGCAATTTTTCCTCAATCTTCTTCTGGAAAAATCATTTCTCTTTCTTGCATATCTCAGACAAATGGAAAATAAAACCTAATAACAATATAAAAGAATATTCTTAAAAATGATAGCATGCAGACAAATTTAAAGTGACCCTCTTATTTTCTTTATCTTCAAAAAAATAACTATTAATGCATTTCTCATATGCATAAAATAACTTTATTTAACTGTGAGTTTTTGAAAATCAATGAGAGAACACACTTTATTTTCTTACATATAACACGACATTTATCATGAAAGAGTATCCAAACTGTCTCCTATCAATAGTTTTCCAAATAACGGTACAACATACATTCTATTCATATATATGCTCTCTCTCTCACACACATGCAATATACATATATGTGTATATATGAATATATATAGATATATAGATATAGTCCCTAAGAATTTCATAAACTCATTGTTTTAATAGTTGTGTAGTACTCCATTATGTAAATATACTACAATTTCTGTATGCAATCCTCTGTTGAGGGACATCTGGGTTGTTTCCAGTTTCTGGCTATTATAAATAAGGCTGCTATGAATATAGTGGAGCATGTGTCCTTATTACATGTTGGAGCATCTTCTGGATATATTCCCAGAAGTGGTATAGCTGAGTCCTCTGGTAGTACTATGTCCAATTTCCAGAGGAACTGCCAAACTGATTTCCAGAGTAGTTGTACCAGCATATAATCCCACCAGCAATGACAGAGTGTTCCACTTTCTCCACAACCTCTCCAGCATCTGCTGTCACCTGAGGTTTTTATCCTAGCCATTCTGACTGGTGTGAGGTGGAATCTCAGGGTTGTTTTGATTTACATTTCCCTGATGACTAAGGATGTTGAACATTTCTTTAGGTGCTTCTCAGACATTCAGTATTTGTCAGTTGAGAATTCATTTCTTAGCTCTGTACCTATTTTTTAATGTACTATATTATCCTTAGATACAATGAATAAAATATATTGTCTTAGTCAAGGTTTCTATTCCTGTACAAACTAATGACCAAGAAGCAAGTTGGGGAGGAAATAGTTTATTCAGCTTACTTCCATATTGCTGTTGATAACCAGAGGAAGTCAGGACTGGAATTCAAACAGGTCAGGAAGCAGGAGCTGATGCAGAGGCCATGGAGAGATGTTTCTTACTGGCTTGTTTCTCCAGGCATGCTCAGCCTGCTCTCTTATAGAACCCAAGACTTCCAGCCCAAGGATGGCACCACCCTCAAGGGGCCCTACCCCCTTGATCAGTAATTGAGAAAATGCCTTACAGCTGGATCTCATGGAGGCACTTCTCGACTGAAGATCCCTTCTCTGTGATAACTCTAGCCTGTGCCAAGTTGACACACAAAACCAGCCAGTACAACTGACCCCTTGCCAACTTGACACACAAACATATCAGGATTAAGCTTCAACTCTTATTTTCTTATTCATCCCCAAGATCTAAAGTCTCACAGTTTTTACATATTAAAAGTTCAATCAATTTAAAATGTCCAGTATCTTTTAAAATTCAAAGTCTCTTAACTGTGGGCTCCACTAAAATACATTCTTCCTTCAAGAGGGAAAAATGTCAGGACACAGTCACAATTAAAAGGAAAACCAATGTCTGTCGATCTTCTGGGGTCCTCTAAGGGCTTTGGTCACTTCTCCCGCTCTGCCCTTTGTAGCACACATCTTGTCTTCTAGGCTCCAGATGCCTGTATTCCACTGCTGCTGCTGTCCTTGATGGTCATTGCAGGGTACTGACATTTCCAAAACACTGCTGTCTTCCGCTGTAACTAGGCTTCACCAATAGCCTCTCATAGACTGTCTTCATGGTTCCAAACCTCAACTCCTTTGCATGACCCCTTCAGTCCTGGGCCATCAATTGCAACTGAGGCTGCACCTTCCCCAATGTCCTCCCATGGCCTCTCACTGTGCTGAGCCTCAGATGCTTTTCATGACCCCTTCATGCCTTCAATACCAGTACCACCTGGGTGACCCTTACACATTATCAAGTTCTGCCACAGCACAAGGTACAACCTTGGCTCTCTCTGGAGCACAACCTCTTCATGTGCTCAGAAAACACTTTCCAGAAGATGTCACCTCAGTAATGCTGGTATCTTCTTAATCACCAATAATTTCTTAGCTTCAGCTAACCAGCATCAGTAGTCCCAGTAGTGCAAAGTTTTCACTTTAGTAGTTCTGGTATCTTGTTAATCACAGCTGATACTTCAGCCCCAGCTAACCAGAATCACAGAATTTTACAATCAAAACAACATGGCTCTGATAAGAGTCTTTAATCTTCCCTCTGAAATTTCACAAGCCAGGACTCCATTTTCGGCACTGTTCTCAACATGATCTTCCAAGCTCCTACAGAACATTCCACAGACTTCTTAACAAACAGCGGCTCTTCTAGTTCAAAGATCCAAAGTCCTTCCACAGTCCTCACCAAAACATGGTTAGGTTGTCACAGGAATACCCCACTATGCTGATACCAATTTGTCTTAGTCAAGGTTTCTATTCCTGCACAAACATCATGACCAAGAAGCTAGTTGGAGAGGAAATGGTTTATTCAGCTTACTTCCATACTGCTGTTGATCACCACAGGAAGTCAGGACTGGAACTCAAGCAGGTCAGGAAGCAGGAGCTGATGCAGAGGCCATGGAGGGATGTTCCTTACTGGCTTGCCTCTCCTGGCTTGCTCAGCCTGCTCTCTTATAGAACCTAAGACTTCCAGCCCAGGGATGGCACCACCCACAAGGGTCCCTACCCCCTTGATCAGTAATTGAGAAAATGCCTTACAGCTGGGTCTCAGGGAGGCACTTCCTCAACTGAAGCTCCCTTCTCTGTGATAACTCCAACCTGTGCCAAGTTGATACACAAAATCAGCCAGTACATATATCAAGATACATTTCTTATGAATTAAAATAAATTCAAAATAAAATTAGAGTATTTAGCATAAGGCTCTGAAGATTTAGTATACCAGCTTTCAAAATTCATGCTTTTACCTACTCCTCCCCTCCTCCCTCTCTTCCTCCTTTTTCCCTTTCTTTGCCTCTCCTTCCTCTTACTCCTCTTTCTTAATCTTCTTTAATAACTTATAAGGCAAACCACTGCTGCCTAAACAATCTTTGATGTGTATCCATCCACTATAACTTGGGAAACTTAGCAAAGGCCACATTCTTGAAAATGAATGATCCTCCTTCTAACAGTAACTGTTCAGTACGAGTATCTATTCAATGTTCAAGACTTATGGAAACAAAACAAGTATTTTTAGTAAGTATTTAATCAACATTTTCATTTAACTGTTTGATAATTTTTACATTAATACTATTTTATATCATTTTCATCATTTTCCCTGTCCCCTCTAACCCATCCATTGTTTCCCCCATTCCCTCAAAAATCCATATTAATATACATGCTTTTCTTCTCTCAAGAGCTCCTTCACTACCACTTGCAGATAATCAATGGTTGCTGAGAAAGGGAGAGTCGGCCTTCTCCAAGGAGAAGTCCCAGATAGGTCATATGACCCCAAGTGGTCAATTCTAAACAAAGAGTTTGTACTTATCTCTAAACATAGAGTTTGTATTTATCACTTTCCTGTCACAGATAACACAAATAGTGATAGAGCTCCTGAGAGGTCAATAGTGTAAAGTCATTTCTATCCCAATCTAGCTTTCTTTTTTTTATGATTCATTTTCTTTTCTTTTTTTTTTTTTTTGAAGTTCAAAATTTTATTATTTTCTTTATTTACATATTATATGATATTTCTTTTCCCAATTTCCCCTCCCAAAAAAGAAAAAAAGTAAAATGAAAAAATGAAAACAAACAAACAAACAAAAAACATTGTTCCCTCCCCCCTCCCCCTGCTCGCCAACCCACCCTCTCCTGTTTCCTGGCCCTGGAATTCCCCTACACTGGGGCATAGAACCATCTCTGGGCCAAGGTCCCCTCCTCCAATTGATGATTGTATTGGCTGATTTTGTGTGCCAACTTGACACAGGCTGCAGTTATCACAGAGAAGGGAGTTTCAGTTGGAAAAGTGCCTCCATGAGACCCAGATGTGGGGCATTTTTTCAATTAGGGATTAAGGGGGTAGGATCCCTTGTGGGTAATGCCATCCCTGGGCTGGAAGTCTTGGGTTTTATAAGAGAGCAGGCTGAGCAAGCCAGGGGAAGCAAGCCAGTAAGAAACATCTCTCAATGACAGCTCCTGCTTCCTGACCTGCTTGAGTTACAGTCCTGACTTCCTCTGGAGATCAAGAGCCATATAGAAGTAAGCTGAATAAACCCTTTCCTCCCCAACTTGCTTCTTAGTCATAATGCTTGTGCAGGAATAGAAACCCTTACTAAGACAAATTGGTACCAGAAGTGGGGTATTCCTGTGACAACATGACCATGTTTTGGGGAGGAGTGTGGAAGGATTTTGGAACTTTGAGCTAGAAGGGCCACTGTTTGTTAAGAAGTCTGTGGAATGTTCTGTAGGAGCTTGGAAGACCATGTTGAGAACAGTGCAGAAGATGGAGGTCTGGCTTGTGAAATTTCAGAGGGAAGATTAAAGACTCGTATCAAGGCCATTTTGTTGTGATTGTGAAGATTCTGTGGTTTTGGTTAGCTGCAGCTAAGAAATTATTGGTGATTAAGAAGAGACCAGCATCACTGAGGTGACATCTTCTGGGAAGTGTTTTCTGAGCACACGAAGAGGCTATGTTCCAGAGAGAGCCAAGGTTGTACTTTGTGTTGCAATAGGACTTGATAATGTGTAAGAGTCACCCAGGTGATACTTGTTTTAAAGGCATGAAGGGGTCATGGAGAGCAGCTGAGACTCAGCACAGTGAGAGGCCATGGGAGGCCATTGGTAAAGGTGCAGCCTCAGTTGCAATTGATGGCCCAAGACTGAAGGGGTCATACAAAAGAGTTGAGGCTTGGCACCATGAAGAGAGCCTATGAGAGGCTATTGGTGAAGCCTAGTTACAGCAAAAGACAGTGTTTTAGAGATGCCAGTACCATAAATGATCACCAAGAACAGCAATAGCAGTAGAGTACAGGCATCTAGAGCCTAGAAGACAAGATGTGTGCTACAAAGGGCAGAGCTAGAAAAGTGACACAAGCCCTTAGAAAAATCCAAAAGATTGTGAGTGGATGCCAGACATTGGACAGTTAGAGTTTGACTTTTGCTTTTGATTGTGACTGTACCCTGATATTTTTCCCTCTTGAAGGAAGAAAGTATTTACTCACCAACCCACCTTCTCCAGCTTCCTGACCCTGGCATTCCCCTACACGGGGGCATTGAACCTTCACAGGACCAAGGGCCTCTCCTCTCATTGATGACCCACTTGGCCATTCTTTGCTACATATGCTGCTCGAGCCATGAGTCCCACCATGTGTACTCTTTGGTTGGTGGTTTTGTTCCTGGGAACTCTGAGGGTACTAGTTAGTTTTTATTGTTGTTCATCCTAGGGGACTGCAAATCCTTCAGCTTCTTTGGTCCTTTCTCTAGCTCCTTCATTTGGGACCCTGTACTCAGTACAACGGATGGCT
>JADRCD010145968.1:0-11108 GCA_019843815.1 Montemys delectorum | reverse complement strand
CAGAGATGGAAAGAATGACGATCCAGAGAATGCCCCTCCTGGGGATCCTTTGCATATACAACGACCAAACCCAGACACTATTGTGGATGCCAGCAAGTGCTGGCTGAGAGGAACCTGGTATAGCTGTCTCCTGAGAGGCTCTGACAGTGCCTGACTAATACAGAAGTAGATGCTCGTAGCCGTCCATTGAACTGAGCACAGGGTCCCCAATGAAGGAGCTAGAGAAAGGATCCAAGGAGCTGAAGAGGTTTGCAACCCCATAGGAGGAACAACAATATGAACTAACCAGTAACTTTGGAGCTCCCTGGGACTAAACCACCCACCAAAGAGTACACATGGTGGGACTAATGGCTCCAGCTGCATATGTAGCAGATGATGGCCTAGTCGGTCATCAGTGGGAGGAGAGGCTCTTGGTCCTGTGAAGGTTCTGTGCCCCAGTGTAGGGGAAGGCCAATGCCAGGAAGTGGGAGAGAGTGGGTTGGTGAGCAGGTGGAGTGGAGAGGAAAAGGTTTGTTTTTTTGTTTTTGTTTTTGTTTTTGAGGGGAAACTGGAAAAGGTGATATCATTTGAAATGTAAATAAAGAACATATCTAATAAAAAAAGAATATGGAAAAATTTAAAGTGTATGTCAGAAATAATTACTGAAATTATTTAGTTATAAAATAATTTCTTGTATCATTGTAAGATTTACTTTTAGGTTCTGAATATGTTCATATATACTGAGCCCTATAATGAAGTTTTATGATTAAGAATGCATTTTATTCCTAATAGAGATAACATAAATAAATATAGTAAGAGTCGATTCTGTGTTCAAAAGCTTATTATCTTGTAATATCAATTAAGAGGCAGAACTACGAAGATGGTGAGCATATAACCACTTTAAGTTCCAGAATACGTTTAGTGCTTGCACAAACAACTTACTAAGATTCCAGATAACTAGATTTAATAGACCCTAAACCAATACTCATTTTCTCCAAAATATAAATGGAAATTTTGATATAGTATTTTACTATAATATTTACTATAGTATTTGCATTTCATGTGATTTAAGTGACCTCTGGGGTTTTTTCATATTAAAAAGTAAAATTATAACTCTTGATATTTTTTCTCCAGAAAACGGTCAGAGGCCCTGGCTTTAGTCCAAGTGGGGCTGGTTGACCTTCAGGACCGTACCCAAGGTAAAATTGTAGGTATTCTCCGTTCCATGCCATATTTAGGTCCCAGTGGACCATTAGGACCTGGACTAATTTTCCTGAAGGAGCCCCTACATTTTCAACCTTTGGTGCTTCCTATTTGCCTGGAGGAAAGTCGGGAGCAAGATAAACATATCCAGCTATATGACTGCTGGTTACCCAGTTGGTCCCTTATGAGGGGTAAGTAATAATGAACAATGTAGATAAATATAGTAGATTTTTCTTAGGATAAATTGAGGTTTTATAATATTTTCATAATATTTCTGCTTCTGTATGACAATAACACAAAACAAAAATCTTTCTGATTTCTTTCAGGAAGTCCTGGCATGCTGCAAAAAAGACACCTAAGAATCATGCAAATCAGCCCTTGTGCTAAATTTTGGCCTCAACTAAATGAGTTCACTTTCTGTATAGAAGCCAGGAAAGCTATGGGGGAATCTGGCTGTAAGGTGACAAATTGAGGAACCATGGATAGCAGAGCTATAAAGAAGTACCATTTAGTAACAAATATGATCTATTCTCATCTTTCAGTTTGTCAATTAATATTGTGTTTCTTATTTTTATAGGGTGATCTTGGGGCACCTTTGGTATGTCATCTGCAACATAAAGACACATGGGTGCAGATGGGCATTTTAATTCACTTTGATGAAAACTGCAAAAAGCCCTATGTCTTCAGCCATGTTAGCCCTTTCATTTTCTGGCTCCAGAGAGTTACACAGCCCAGCCATGTCCCCTGGTCCAATCAAAGACCCGTGACTATTTCAGCTTCCAAGTCCTTTTCAGTCTTTACCAAGAGAAAAGTCCCAACTTTTATATCTTCAACTGACTCTATTCATCCACACTACATCTCTCTGTCACAGCCACAGGGTAAGGCCAGAGAATATTATTGTAAGGGATCAAGGAAAAATTAAGAGAGGAATAGAAATACAAAAGATGGAAAACAAAAGTAGTGTCCCCAGGAGTTTCATTATTTTTGTTTGCTTTATATGCGAGTCTGTATGTGTGTGTGTGTGTGTGTGTTTGCAGACACACTTTACAATTATTGTACTACTCAGCTTTCATGATACTATAATAGATATCTATATATGTATATTTATAGATATCTATATATCTATATCTGTTTATTCTTATTATAATCACAGCAGCTGAGTACTTTGAGGCCTAGAAAAGTAATTTGTTACATTCTTAGAAGCCACAGTGCAGATCTGATTTTGGCAATTTAATTTTAAAGGATTTCTTTCTTTATTAGTGTACCAATGTTATAATTAGGTGGTGAAAATAATTTTCAAAGTAAATGCCTAGTTTTAATGGTAGGTGTTATTGGCTTTGTAAGTCCCCATATAGTTACAACTCTGTAACATGGACTTGTGATTGATATGTTTTTCCCTTCAATTTCTGGAAGCATATCACAATATCATTAGTGACCATTTTACATTAATTTCTTCTGAAATGCTTACTAATGCTACATATAATAAAGATTCAATATAAAATTAAATATGTTTCTGCAATTATATAAAAAATAATTATTATTTTATTTATTTGTGAAAATACAAAACTCAAAACTTTTCATAGAGAAGTCAATGAAATTTGGACCAGAGATAATAGTTACATTTCCATTTTTCCTTTATTTTCTTGTTTTTTATGAACAGATGAATTATCATCACCATTTTGTATACATATATTAATCAGCATTGGTTGATAAATCAGTGAATAAAGTTTTATTTATTTTATTTATCATGAGCACATATGCAATACTCAATTTTGAAATTTCTTACTAAGTATTTGAGATCTACATACAAGTTTTTTAAATCAGAAAGCTTAGTCTCTGATACTTTAGAGTAAATGGTCTTATATCCAAAATAATCATTCATTTTGTAAACTTTAAAATCAAACTATTATTTCTTATTTCCTCTCCACCCAAATAGTTACAAAAGCCTAAATAGTATTTATCTAAGTTTGTAAGAAGAAAAAAAAATGCTACATACAATGGTTCCCAATATTTTCCCCAATGAAATGAAAAAAAAATAAGAAGATAATCATTTTTTGAGGAAAAAAGTATATGTGTAAAGATTAAACAAGCTTTCATTTTAAAATATAATTTAACAATGCCTGTTGTTTTAGCAGTTACCTTAGGAATTAAAAGCTTTAAAAGTGAGTATAAGTTACATTTACACCAAATTTGTCCTGTATTTATTATTTTGTTTTTTAATCCAGCTTTGGCAGATCATATTTCTCTGCAATATACTATGCCATGGCAAGCTCTGATCTTCAGTTGTGGCAATCAGATCTGCAGTGGATCCATAATAAGTAGCTATTGGATTCTCACTTCTGCACACTGTGTCAGGCACATGTACGTATACATCACATATTTTCTCCTATTTTGTATTTCCTCTAAGATTTTTTTGAGGAAGTTGCCTGTAATTGTTTAAAGCATTTCTATTATTCTCATTAGATCTTTCTTTCAAGATAAGTAGAAAATTGTTTCACTGTTAGAATTATATTTGTTTTTTAATGATTTTGATGTCTGATTGTATATAAACCTCATTTGTTTTGGAGTTTTTATCTTTTGTTTTTTAAAAAAATTATTAGATATTTTCTTAATTTACATTTCAAAAGTTATCCCCTTGACCAGTTTCCCCTGGGAAAACCCCCTATCCCCTCCCTGCTTGCTGCTGACCGACCCACCCACTTCTGCTTTCTGGTCCCAGCATTCCCCTACACTGGGGCATAAAGACTTCACAGGACCAAGGGCCTCTCCTTCCATTGATGACAGACTAGGCCATCTTCTGCTACATATGCAGCTGGAGCCATGAGTCTCACCATGTGTACTCTTCGGTGGTTTAGTCCCTGGGAGCTCTGGGGATACTGGTTAATTCATATTGTTGTTCATCCTATGGGGCTGCAAACCCCTTTAGCTCCTTGGGTCCTTTCTCTAGCTCCTTCTTTGGGGACCCTGTGCTCAGTCCAATGGATGGCTGTGAGCATCCACTTCTATATACGGCAGGCATTGTCAGACCCTCTCAGGAGACAGCTATATCAGGCTCCTGTCAGCCAACACTTGCTGGTATCCACAATAGTGTCTGGGTTTGGTCGTTGTATATGCAAAGGATCCCCAGGAGGGGCAGTCTCTGGATTGTCATTCTTTCAGCATCTGCTCCACACTTTGTCTCTGTAACTCCTTCCCTGGGTATTTTGTTCCTCCTTCTAAAACGGACTGAAATTTCCACACTTTGGACTTCCTTCTTCTTGAACTCCATGTAGTCTGTGAATTGTATCTTGGGTATTCCAAGCTTTTGGGCTAATGTACACATAGCACTGAGTGCATACACTGTGTATATTTTTGAGATCCAGTACCTCACTTAGAATATTTTCTAGTTCCTTCTATTTGCCTAGTAACTTCATGTATTCATCATTTTTAATAGCTAAGTAGTACTCCATTGTGTAAATGTACCACATTTTCTGTATCCATTCCTCTGTTGAGGGACATCTGGGTTTTTCCAGCTTCTGGCTATTATAAATAAGGCTGCTATGAACATAGTCGAGCATGTGTCCTTATTACATGTTGGAGTGTCTTCTGAGTATACGCCCAGGAGTGGTATAGCTGGGTCCTCAGGTAATACTGCATCCAATTTTCTAAGGAAGTGTCAAACTGATTTCCAGTGTGGTTGTACCAGCTTGCAGTCCCACCAGCAATGGAGGAGTGTTCCTCTTTCTCCACATCCTTGTCAGCATCTGCTGTCACCCGAGTTTTTTTTATCTCAGCCATTCTGACTGGTGTGAGGTGAAATCTCAGGATTGTTTTGATTTTCATTTCCCTGATGACTATAGATGTCTTTTCAATCCATTTGGTCTAAAATTTCAATTAGGTTCACTGTGATTCAATTTGTGTTTCCCTGTTTTATCCATTGATGAGGGTGGGGTGTTGAAGTCTCCCGCAATTATGTGATTAAGGTGCAGTTTGTGATTTACCTCTAGCAAAGTTTCTTTTATGAATGTGGATGCCCTTGCATTTGGAGCATAGATGTTCAGAATTGAGAGGTCTTCTTGGTAGATTTTTTTCTTTGATGAATATGAACATCCTTCCTTATCTTTTTGATGACTTTTGGTTGAATGTTGATTTTATTCAATATCGGAATAGCTACTCTCACTTGTTTCTTGGTACCATTTGCTTGGAAAATTGTTTTCCAGCCCTTTATTCTGAGTGTTTGTCTTTGACACTAAGGTGTATTTCTTGTATGCAGCAAAATGCTGTGTCATGTTTAAGTATCTAATCTGTTAGTCTATGTCATTTCATTGGGGAATTGAATCCATTAATGTTAAGAGATATTAAGGAATAGTGATTCTACCTTCCTGTTATTTTTTATATGCTCCTTTTTATTTAAGTTTTATTGCATTATGATAAGAAAAGATACATATTTCAATTTCTGAATTCGTTAACATTTAAAAACATTTTAAGTAAATAGAATTACGTCATATTATTCTTTCCCTTTTGTACCCTAACTCCTTCCAGAGACCCTCCATTCAATATCTGTAATATCTTTTGTTTTTTTATTTTATCATATTCTTTAAAGTTTATAAAATATTGTAACAATAGAAATGAGTATTATAAAAGTTGTTTGATATAAAACAACAATCAATTGAACAGTCTTATGTAGATCCTTGTCTACACCAATACTGAAAATACATGTTTTTCTTAATATCAATTTTAAATAACTTTAAACATATTAACTGTATATTTTAAAATAATACATCATTACTATTTTTTTTAAATGAACACAGATAAAGTCTTTTTGTTTGTTTTGTTTTTAGTAGAGCAGAAAATCTTAGCTCTTATTGTGGAACAAGCCCAAAATAAGAACAAATTTTAGACATTGTGCTTCAATGACCCTCACATCACCAAAGGATTTTACCTCCATCATAGCTAAGCTGAGAGTTGATAGTTCTGCTGCACCAAGGAATGAATTGTAGGCATGATTTTGGATACAAATTTCCTGCTATGGTGAAAGCTATTTGACTTGAGTGATTTTCTTCATTCTCAGTCTACAGAGAACAGGTTACATTCACTTAAGAAATGGTGTGTGTATTAAGATGGTCTATCCATGAAGTCATTCACCAACTGTTTCAATGAATAATGATTCTGCTTGGAGGGTGGCACAGACATTAGGTGAGGGTAAGAGTCTGGTTCATTGGCTGTGATGATTGAAAAGTACTCATCTCAGAGAAAGAGTAACTTATAAAGTCCTCTTCTTCAAACTTGGTACAATAGTTACACACATCAAGCAAAGCATTTAGTGTCACTCTTTGTTGTTCTATTACAAGCTACTTCCCAAGTTAATTGTTATGTTTCTTTTGGCTGTATAAACTTTTGAAATATGTAAGTTGCTCTGAAAACCATAGTATAGTGTAAAAACATCAAATAAACAATCCTACTAATAGAGAGACTGAGATAGGAGAAGCCTGATTTTAAGACCATTATGTGGTACACAGCAAGATACTGTCAGGTACAAACAAGCATAAAGTGCATATGGATTGTACAATATCAGATGTATTCCCCCCAATTACCAAATTAGAGAGACCACCAGGTGATAGACAACAAATTTCTGATTCCTCATACTTTTGAATTTCAATCACTTAGGGTATATTAGTAATATTAATTTTCATGTTAAGAGATACTAAGAAAAAGTAATTGTTACTTCTTGTTACTTTTGTTGTTAGAAGTAAAATTGTTTGTGTGGGCTTGTTGAAAGATTATTTTCTTGCTTCTTCTAGGATGTAGTTTTAGTCCTTATGTTGGTGTTTTCTATCTATTATCCATTGTATGACTGGATTTGTGAAAAGATATTGTGTAAATTTGGTTTTGTCATGGAATATCTTGTTTTCTCCATCTATGGTAATTGAGAGTTTTGTTGGGTATAGTAGCCTGGGCTGGCATTTGTGTTCTCTTAGGGTCTGTATGACATCTGTCAAAGATCTGGCCTTCATAGTCTCTGGTGAAAAGTCTGGTGTAATTTTGATAGGTCTGCCTTATATGTTACTTGACCTCTTTCCCTTACTATTTTTAATATTCTTTTTTGTTTGTTTAGTGCATTTGGTGTTTTGATTATTATGTGATTGGAGGAATTTCTTTTCTGGTCCAATCTATTTGGAGTTCTGTAGGCTTCTTCTATGTTCATAGGCATTTCTTTCTTTGGGTTAGGGAAGTTTTCTTCTGTAATTTTGTTGAAGATATTTACTGGCCTATTACTTTGGGAGTCTTCACTCTCTTCTATACCTATTATCCTTAGGTTTGGTCTTCTCATTGTGTCCTGGATTTCCTGGATGTTTTGGTTTAGGAGCTTATCTTTATGCATTTTCTTTGACTGTTGTGTCAATGTTTTCTATGGTATATTCTGCCCCTGAGATTCTCTCTTTTATTTCTTGTATTCTGTTGGTGATCTATGACTCCTGGTCTCTTTCCTAGGATTTCTATCTGTAGTATTGTCTCCCTTTGTGGTTTCTTTATTGTTTCTATTTCCATTTTTAGATCCTTGATGATTTTGTTCAGTTCATTCACCTGTGTGGTTGTGTTTTCCTGTAATTCTTTAAGGGATTTTTGTGTTTCCTCTTTAATGTCTTCTACCTTTTTACCTGTGTTTTCTTGTGTTTCTTTAAGGGAGTTATTTATGTCCTTCATAAAGTCCTCTATCCTCATCATGAGATGTGATTTTAAATCAGAGTCTTGCTTTTCTGGTGTGTTGGGGTAACCAGGGCTTGCTGTGGTGGGAGAACTGGGTTCTGATGATGCCAAATAGCCTTGGTTTCTGTTGCTTATGTTCTTGCCCTTGCCTTTTGCAATCTGGTTGTCTCTGGTGTTAGCTGGTCTTACTGTCTCTGACTTTGGCTTGTTCGTCCTGACAGCCTGTTTCTTAGTACTTCTGGGAGACCAGTTGTCTCTCAGAGAAATTTGGGTATGGAGAATTATGGTACAGGGTCAGCTCTGGGGTGCAGACAGAGACCAGAAGGATCCCATCCTGAGGTGATCCTTGATTCCTGTGTCCTGAGGGTTCTAGGTTGTCTCCTCTGAACAGCAGTGGTGGTCCTATCTGCACTCACAGGCCTGTCCACACTCCTGGCAAGCTTGCTCCCTTCTTGTGCCCTCTGACCTCATTTGTAGGCTCTCCTATTACAAAGAAAAAAATAAACCCAAGCTAAGGAAGTAAACATAGTTTGTAAAGTTTGCAGTTTCCTGTAGAACCCATTTAAATCAATATCTTCTTATGCCTAGGAATCCTAAAGATACTGTTGTGATACTGGGCTTTCAGAATCCTGGGACACCTCTGAGAGTTGTTAAGGTGGCTAGTATTTTACTGCATGAACAATTTCGGTTAGTCAATCACGCTACAAGAAATGATCTAGCTCTTGTGCTTCTTCAAGAAGGCCAGAGTTCTAGTCACATAGTGGCACCTCTAGGCAATGTTAAGAATCTAAACACTTCAGAATGCTGGCTTTCTGGACCACAAATTCTCACACAAGGTTAGTAGCACAACTTTCATTTTACTTATTAGGAGTAGTTCTATTTCCTTTAATTAAGGAACACACTTCTAATATTACATTTAAGGAAGAATTGTAACTATAATTTATCTTTAAAATTGTTGTATAATTGGAAACCTGTCCTGAAATACAGTTTTATTCATAATAATGTTAATAAGATATTATCTCATCATAGTAAGTTAAATATGATGGGTATGTATAATATTTTGATTTTATCTCAAATATGTTTTTTCAAAAGCATTTATTTACATGAATTTTTTTATATCCCATTTGTTTTCCTAGGGGATATATTTAAAAATCCAGAAATGTTACAGATTCAAGTGATAGGAGTTTCCAACTGTGCCTATCTCTATCCAGACATAGGAGATTCTACTGTTTGCTATGCTGCACAGTCCAGGGGACCTGAAATAAATATGGTAAGTAGATCACCTTTATTTTCATTTTTATTTTATGCTATATAAGTATGACATTTACTTCTTTTTCAGATACAAAAAAACATATATTTTAGTAAACCACAGGGCAATAGTTCTTTTTAAATATGTCAGTTTGATTCACAAGTGGCAGGACAGCTGGGATAGGATCCTCTCTTCCTCCATCTACACCTAGGAGTGACAGTGGCCATGGATCTGCAGCCCTCTCTGCCCCTTCCCTGCAAGCAGAGAGCCTGCCTTCAGGAAGTGCTCTAACCCAGGGACTCAAGTGAGATTGCCATTCTCTCTCTGGTGACTTTCTAAGGCAGGACCAGCTGGGAGGTACAGGCCTCACAAGTGGCAGGGCAGCCTGGTCAGGATCCTTTCTACCTCAGACCACACCTAGGAAGGACAACAGATCCACAGCCCTCCCTGCACCTTTCTTGCAAGTAGAGATCCTGTCTCCGGGTGTGCTCTGACCCCAGGACTCAGGACAGACAACTGATCCACAGCCATCTGCACCTGGGTTTTACCAGAGGAGAGCTGATCTCCCAGAAGTGCTGACCCAGGCTTACAGACCCACAGGAGGAACAAGCTCTAGTCAGAGACAACAAGAACACCTAACACCAGAGATCAACAGATGGCGAAAGGCAAATGCAAGAATCCTACCAACACAAACCAAGACTACTTGGCTTCATCAGAACCTAGTACTCCCACCACAGCAAGTCCTGGATATCCCAAAATACCGGAAAAGCAAGATATGAATCTAAAATCATATCTCACGATGGTGAAAGAGGAATTTAAGAAGGACATGAATAACTCCCTTAAAGAAATACAGGAGAACACAGGTAAAGCGGTACAAGCCCTTAAAGAGGAAACAAAAAATATCCTTAAAGAATTACAGGAGATCACGAGTAAACAAGTAGAGGCTCTTATAGAGGAAACACAAAAATTCCTTAAAGAATTACAGGAAAGCACAAACAGGTGAAGGAATTGAGCAAAACCATCCAGGACCTAAAAATGGAAGTAGAAACAGTTAAGAAATCACAAAGAGAGACAACTCTGGAGTTAGAAATCTTAGGAAAGAAGTCAGGAAGCATAGATGCAAGCATCACCAATAGAATACAAGACATAGAAGAGAGAATCTCAGGCGCAGAAGATACCATAGAAAACATTGACACAAAAGTAAAAAAACAAAACAAAACAAAAAAAAACAAAACACAACATGCGAAAAGTTCCTAACCCAAAACATCCAGGAAATCCAGGACACAATGAGAAGACCAAACCTAAGGATAATAGGTATAGAAGAGAGTGAAGACCTCTGTCACGAACTAGGTTTCTGTGGGGTCCCCTTGTTCTGCAGAGTGATGAAAACTCTGGCCTGGTGGGCAAGGAATTTGACAGGTGACAGATAGAAATGACACAAAGAAGTGTGGGATCTGAGTGTATTTCTTAAAAATGTCATGAGGCTTTTACAGTCATTGCAAAAGAGAAATGAGAAATCTAGCAGCCCAGCAGTTGAGGCACATCTGAGGCCATCTAAAACACACTGGGTCTAAAACAGCAGCCATCTCCTCTGGACTGGTGCAGCATCCCTGGGCTCCAAGCATACTAGGGCCCATGAGGCCCAGCCAGAGTCCCAGGGGGCTGCGGGTGTGCCAGTCAGAAGGGTAGAGGCTCAAATCTCGAATCTACAGTCACAAATCTAGAATCTCCAGTCTTTCATCTAACTGCTGCACACTGTCTCTCACACACACATTCAGCTCAGGTCCCGCTCATTCTTAGTAAAACGCCCACTATGCTAATCTTCTGGGCTGGTAGAGATGTGTCTCTTTCTTGCTAATTCCTAGAGTGGTTCAGCTGTAGTAGTGACTGAGAATGAGGATATTAATTAAACTTGCACTGGGATTGTCAACAACCACTCAGCAAACTACAATGCCTGATTCCCTTCATTATTTCCCTAACAATGCCAGGG
>JADRCD010145967.1:0-10396 GCA_019843815.1 Montemys delectorum | reverse complement strand
CTCTCTCTCTCTCTCTCTCTCTCTCTCTCTCTCTCTCTCTCTCTCTCACACACACACACACACACACACACACACACACACACAAACACACACATATACATGCACACACAAAATTTTTTACTGAGGAACCCCTATCCTATATTCCATAGCAGATCTACTAATAGTATTTACTTTTTAATATCACATGGTTGAGATGGTGCATTGTGAAATTCCATGCTCCTCTGTGCATGGCAATGACATATGGTTCCAATAATTACAAGTGTGTGCATTGGGGGGTTGGAGGGATAGCTCAGTATTAAGAATGCCCACTGTTCTTGGGTGTCTAGGACCTTGGGTTCTGACCTCAGTTCCTAGCTGGCAAAACTCCAGCTCCAGGGAGATCTAATACTTCCCAGCCCTCCTTGGGTACTCAACTCATGTATACAAACACACATTCAGTCACACATACACATACACATAATAAAAATAGCATAGCTAGGTGACTGGGGGAGGCAATGACCAGGATGTAAAGGAGGTAAATAAATCAATTAATGGAAAGAAAAGAAAGAGAAAATAGCGTACATCTTTTAAAAAATTACTCATTTTCTTCCACTTGTCATTTGTTCCCTCATTTGCTTTTTTTTAATTTTAAAATTAAACATTTTAAAGCAGATCAGAGTCATGGTTTATGCCAATACACATCTTTAAGAGGTGGTGTGAAGTGAGTGATTGATTGGTGATTGATACTCTGCAATAGTTTCAGGCTCTGTTTTTTTTTTTCTACTAAGTCTTCAGTAGGCTGATACCCACCATCACATGATCATGTGCTTCAATACAAATTATATATTTTTTCAGGTTAATTTCCAGTATGACTTTCTGGGAGGTGAGCAGTATGGGGTTTGTGGTATGCCTCCACACACCCTTCAGACTAGGTTTCCAGATAGGGATGCAGGGCTAGATCATGACAAAAGTGGTGTCTTTCCCTAGCCAGCCAGGCAGCCTTCTCATCTTACCAGCACATGTGGCATCACATGTTTACACACTGAGCTAGATGGCAAAGAGACCATGAATCTCAGAGTTCTGTGAATGAGAAGGGAAGCTGACCTAGCCAAGAGAGAGGAAGGTTTGGTATAGGAATGAGACGTAAGACTGAGCTCAGCTGAGCACATAAAAGAGAATTTCGGGCACCTGAGATAAAAGTTTGTTTCTCATAGGCCATGCCTTCCTTCATTCTCAATTATAGCTTTCATTCATTTCTCATGCATCCATTCATTTACTTATGGTTCATATTTCTGTGTATAGTCCTTGGTTCCACTGAAAACATCTCTTCAGTCTGACCCCTGTTCCCTTATCCCCGTGATTAAGGTGACCACAGAAAGTCTGAAAAATGAAGAGCCGTGTGGAGACATCAACAGCACAGCTAGTGCAGGCACTAGCCCTGGGCCTCAGACATCCAGGGAGCACTGTCATGGGCCACTCACCCTGGTTTCCTGTTGCCCCCATGGCCCCACTAGTAGGAGCCTCTGAGTATCAGGATCTCTGTCAGGACCATGATCCCAGGGCTGTAAATGTGGCCTTCACACAAGAGTCTTTTCCCCAGATCTACCCCATACCACTCACCCAGGACACCAGATACCTGTGCTGCAGAGACATTATATACACACATTCTACCTGTCGCATTTCCTAGAGGTCATCCACAGGCAGCAAATGGAAGCATCTTCATGAGCCTTTGAAGAATGTGGGGCTTGATCTGGTGGTGATGGAGTGTGAACATGCTGGTCCTTTTGGCTCTTGAGTCATAGGAAGTGAGGTCATGTCTATTATGTGCATTCGTAGGGTGAGGTCTAGAGGACACACATTCAGCATGTCCCAACCCCCCTGACACCATGAACAGGAAGATGCTATTAAAAGCATCCTTATATTACAGCTAACTTACAGTGTAGTATTTGAGTCTATGCTGAGTTACAAGTGATCCCCAGAGGAAAACATGACTTTAAGATTCTTTCCTAGTAATGTCCATTGAGTCACCTTGGCTGGTTGCCTGATGCTCTCTGCTCAACTGTGCAGCAGGTGTGTGCTCAGCCCTAGGGACCTAGCTGATACTTATAGGGCTTGGTTTCCACACAGGCAGGTGATCCTGTGTTTATGTCATTATACTCACGGAATTTAAGGAATAGTCTATGCATGGGAAGAGATAGAATAGTCAAGGCATAATCATGATTTGTGTTAGAAGCTGAGGATAAGGAACGTAGGCAGTCTCTTGGGTCTTGGCTTTACGATGATTAGGACGCAGCAGCATCTCAGAGACTCACTGTCTGGTATAATTGGCTGACTACCTACGCTCAAAAGAAAGGTGCTTGGGAGGCTAAGATGTCCTCTCACAAAGTGATTAAAAGAAGCCCAATATCTGAGATCTCTGAAGGTGAAATCCTTAGCCTTTGTGATAGGTCCCTACACATGCTGTGCATTCTGAGAGGTGCACCTAGGCTAGGACGCTTACCATGGTCAAAACACTCTCTGGCTCCCCGGCTGTTCCTGTCTCCTAGACCAAGGGAGAGTCCATTCAGCCTCTACATCTAGATCCTGGTTGGAGAGGGTGAGGTCAGACACAGTGTACTCTGTGGATTCTGGATATCTTGAAAGCCTTGGGGTGGGTGTGGATTTCTCGGAAAGCACACAGGAGGCCCCAGCTCCTTCTGACCTGCTCAAGGTCAAGAGTCCTTCACTTCTGGCAAGATCCCTGCAGCCCGCATGATCCTTCCTCACCCAGGCCAGTTTGCTGGGTTTCTCAGCTTCTTTTTCTTCACACAGACAACCCAAGGCTCAACTAACTGCTTTGGAGGTGGCATGAGGTATGAGGATGTGAATAGCTTGCTCGAGCTTATCTCTAAACCTCTAAATCCTGACAAATCCCTACTTTGGGCATTTATTCCCTTTCACACTGCAGATGTGGCATGTGTTCTCTGAAGGTTATTGTTTTTCTTTGTGCTTCCTTTCTTGACACATATTCATGATCTTATGTGGGTATATGCTTTACCTGTATGCTTGCATGTGGTAGTGTAAGGTTAAGGGATTTTTTTTTCTGACATCTCCCCAACTCAAAACAGAAGTGACATCATGGGAGCTATTCTTTCTAACTGGGTGAGATGGTGGCCCCCTTAGAGCTCTGACATATCTCTTCACATGAATGATCCAAGATCAGATCAATCTTTACATGTCAGCTTCAGGCTGCCATGAGTGAAGTGAGACTTGTCACCTTCAGACTCAGGAGCAGGCAATGGTTTGCATACTCCTAAATCTATCAGTGCCTGTTGGCCACTAACTTGTGTAGCTGTTTTGGTCTTAGTTATTTGGTGGCTCGAAGATGAGTAGAGAGGCACCTGCTGCCTTCCTAGCTGCCACTTCTTACACGGTGGTGGTGGTGGTGGTGGTGGTGGTGGTGTGCTATTATTAGCAGGGTCAGGAATGCTGATTAAGCTTTTGTGCAGTTATCAAAAGAGGAGATCGTTCCTATCTTTCAGGATGCTCGTTTGGTTATTTAGCAAACATTGAGTGGATGCCAAGGCTGTTGTAGCTTCTTGAAATACAATTCTGGGGACCCGGAAAGGTGGCTCAGCAGTTAAGAGCACTGTCTGTACTTCCAGAGGTCCTGAGTTCGGTTCCCAGCAGCCACATGGTGGCTCAGAACCCTCTGTAATGGGATCTTCTGGAATGCAAGCATATATGCAGATAGAGCACTTGTAAAATCTTTAATAAAAAGAAAACAATTTTGAGAAAGTCTCTATCCTGAAGAATTTTACATTCCAGGGCATTATGGGAAAAGACAGAAACAAACCATGAAAAGGCAGATTTATGTGAAGATAATAGATTATGGTGGGTAGAGTTCTGCAGTAAAATAAGCTGTAGATGGACAGGCCAGGATTAGAATGATGCTCATATGATGGTCACTAAGACCTTGTTCCCATGGTGACATTGGGAGGAGGGAGGAGTTCAGCTATGAACATCAATGAAAGTGTGTCAGAAACAGCACCCCTAGTGTGCAAAGGCATCATATGCACAGAGTGTCAAATTCTTTTCTATTCTTATTACATAGACAAGATACATAAAGTACAAAGATACAAAGGTAATTTAAGGAAAGGTCTATGTAGCTTTTGGTTTGAGTACAGACCCTCACAGCAGGGAAGGCATAGTGGACAGAGTGTGAGGCAGTTGATTTCATTTTTTAATAGTCAAAAAGGGATGAATGTGGATGCTTGTGTTCTCATTTCTATTCAGTCCTGGACCCTAATTCACTTAGTGGTGCCACCCACTATTAATGTGACCCTTCTCACCTCAGCTACACTAATCTAGAAACTCCTTTCCTCACAGACAAGCTTGTGTCTCCTGGATGTGGGTTCTGTCAAGCTGATAGTGTTATCTGTCATGGGAGCTCAGTGTGTTCTCTGTGCAGATGATGAATCTGAGAATAAAAATCAGATGCTCTGCCAGGCAGTAGTGGCATACAACTTTAATCCCAGCACTTGAGAGGTAGAGGCAGGCAGATTTCTGAGTTGGAGGCTGGCCTGGTCTACAGAGTGAGTTCCAGGACAGCCAGGGCTACACAGAGAAACCCTGTCTCAAAAAAACCAACCAACCAACCAACCAACCAAACAAACAAACAAACAAACAAACAACAACAACAACAACAACTAATTAGATGCTCCAGGAGTAAGCTGTGTAGTTCCAAATGTGTGTGGTCAGTAGATACCACAGCAAGAGAATAATGGATGCAAACCATTCTAGAATACCAGCTATGGGGACAGGGTCGACATCTAGCAGTGTCCTCCGGATATGTTCTGTCTATAGCCAACTTTAGTGGCTTGCCATCGACAGTAGTAGCAAACACATTGACTTACATGTGTTTAGAATAGTGAGGGCTGACAAGTGGGAGCAGAGAAGTTGGGTGATGAAGTTGGACCACATCTGCCTTGTACCCACCAGCTAAGCTTAATTTAGTTTAAAGCACAGCCAGCTCTCTAGTGCCTTTTTGTTCCCATTTTTGGGGCATGTCATAATTGGGTCATAATTTGTTCCAATGAAAGCATAGCAGCCAATTTTAAACAAAGCTATATAGGCTGCCTCTGTGTTATCAGTTGAGAATTTTCTGCCCTGTAGTTACCTCCCCAGCATTAAAACTGTTCTTCAGAAAGTAAACTAGAGAGAGACAGAGAGTGAGGCCCCAAATTAGCCACTACATACAGGTATACATGTGCACCAGTGCACACACACAACACACACACACACACACACACACACACACATAGACATGAACACATACATATACATGAACACATATACACATGTGTATCTCCCTGTCAAATGAATAATAAATGCTTCAAAATGAGAAAACAAAATATCTGGCTGCATACTGTGCACAATGCATTCACCTCCTCAGCCATCAACCAGATACAGAGATGTTAGACACTGATGTGTAGAAGTATATATTTCCAAACATACAACTTACATGCTCTGAAGTCATATCAAAATTTATCTGAGTGAATTTAGTGATACTGTACAGTAACATCAGTTTAAAAAGGAGGACAGGGGCTGGAGAGAAGACCCAGCAGTTAAAAGACCTTCCTACTCTCCCAGAGGATGAGACTTCTAAGCATTTATACTGACCAACATAAATATCATGTAACTCCAGCTCTGAGGGATTGGATTTTCTCTTCTGGCCTTCACTGGTACTGCATCCATGTAGAAAACACACTCACACACACACACACACACACACACACACAAATCTACACAATAAATAAATAAATAAATAAATAAATAAATAAATAAATGATACATACATACATATATATATACATAAAATGAAATAAATCTGTAAATTGTACTTCTGAGATTGAAATAAATTGGTCTGTACACTGGGCGCATAATCCACAGATACTCAGTATACCTCACTCACCACTCCTGGTGCTAACTGTAGTGTTTCATGTTTTATGAAGCATTTATGGCTTCCTAAAGTAAAGTTATTTTAGAGTAGATGCAAGCTGATAGAATACATATGAGAACTACTGTATGAAGTCTGACTGCCTTTCCCCCATTTACCAACCCCATGTGCTTTCTCCCATGCTCTCTAGATGCACTCAACTCTTCTTGCCCAGCCCCTCCCTCTCTTTTCCTTTTCCCTCTTCCACCTTCTCTACCTTTCCTTGTCTTGACCCCCAACCAACAGTTTATCTCTATCTCTATCTAATGGTCCTTAGAATATAATGAATATTTTACAGTTTCTTCACTGGAATTCTCTAATTCTTGGAATATAATACATTTATCAGATGGCTTCACTCCACATGAAAACAGCACCAATGGTTGCAACAATGTCATATAGCGCACAGCAGCTGCACCAGGTTTGACTCCAGATTCTTCTGCAGCTCCTGCAGCCTGAGTCTTCTTGGGTCTAAATGTCCTTTCTTCTTATCTCTCTTTTCTAGCATAGATGTTCTAGAGAGTTTGGGCAACATGGAGGTCTTTATTTAAGTCTAAGATGAAGGATGGTATTATCCCACCAGCTTGTCAGACCATGAAAGGGTTCCCCATGAGGTCTGTAGTTAAGTATCAGAGTCCTTTTAGAGGACTGCAGAGAGAACAGATGGAGGGCTTCCAGACACATGTCTGGCCCTTGACTGGAAAGTATGAATGGCGAAGTGTAATGATTGGTGGGTTCTGACTCTATCCGTCTCACCCTCAAGGACATCACCCACTTTCCCACATCCCAAACTGAACCACAATTATGGACCCAGAATGCAGGGGTGCTGCTTGAAAAACATCAGAGCAGATGGAGAGGCAAAGAGAGGTGTGCAGAGGT
Source organism: Montemys delectorum (assembly GCA_019843815.1). Classification (NCBI taxonomy): domain Eukaryota; kingdom Metazoa; phylum Chordata; class Mammalia; order Rodentia; family Muridae; genus Montemys; species Montemys delectorum. The sequence continues at coordinate 3,564 of JADRCD010145967.1, read as the reverse complement.
CTCTGTGGAGATTGGCCCTGGCCTCCTGAGGAAGGGGATGTGCCTGTGTGAAGGCCTTCCAAGAAGCAGTGATGAGCAGTGGCCTGGAGGATGCCAGAAGCAGGAACAAGGAAGTGACTCCTTTGGTAGCTGCCTCACCACCATTCTGGACAGTCCTGCTGTGTACTGGGAAAATGATTTGTTCCTTGTGAGATGCTAATCTGAGACATTAGTTCTTCCATCATCGTGACTTCTAAATGGACAGATGGTTATTCACATCTTAAGAGAAAACGATAATTATCTTCACAGATGTAATTCTCCCTGATTTTCACATAGGGATTTGTTTTTTAAATTGAAATGGATTATTATTGTGATTTCTTACAACATGGTAATATAGGCACAGAAAAAATACAAGACAGAAAACGGACTTAATAACAATCTATGTTTTAACAACTCAAAAAAAAATGTCTAGTTAACAGCAGATGTTCAGTGTGCCCTGTGTCATACGTGTGCACATATAGGAAGCTTTGCAAATGTGCTCAGGTGGAGTCAACTGCACATACTACTGCTTGCATTCCACAGTGAGAAGTTTTTTCTCTATTCTCAAACATTTCTCAAAAGGACATTCTACAACTGAAGAATTTCCCATTGTTCAAGAGAGCAACAGTTAATTTCTTTCTTTTTCTAGGAAAATTAGAACTTTTACAATTCTTCTAATTATATACCACAAATTGAAATAAGCAAAATACATGTAATTATAATTAACTTTTAAATCTATTTTAATTTTTTATTAATAGCACTGAGAGAAGGAGGAGAAGGGGAGGAAGAGAGAAAGACACACACACACACATACACACACACACATACACACACACATACACACACATACACACACACATACACACACATACACACACACACATACACACACACATACACACATATACACACACACACAGAGACAGAGACAGACAGACAGACAGACACAGAGACAGAGAGAGAGAGAGACAGACAGACACAGAGACAGAGAGAGAGAGAGAGAGAGATAGACAGACACAGAGACAGTGACAGAGACAGAGAGACAGAGAGAACTACTTGATAGCCCAGGCTGGCCTGAAATTCACAACCCTCACATATGGAAGCTTTTGCTGTGGTGAGAATATAGAGACATATCCCCGTGACCAGCCTTTGAATTATTTATATGTAATAATCTCTTTGCTTATCACAAGAGATAAGCAGAACTCATTTGAGGATGTCTTCATTTCCAAATTGTTCTATACATATTTAAACATCAATTAGAGTGTGGTGTTACTCTAGAATAATATTATTTAGTAGACATTGGGTTTTTGTTAGCATTTTTTATTCATTTATTTACATATTTTTAGAAGAACTGGGCATTGAACTCATGGCCTCATACAGCCGAGGTAAATATTCAACTTCTAGTAGGTCCCCAACTCTACTATATTTTATTTTCCTTAATGAACCCTCAGCTTCTCTCTGTGACCGGACACCACAGAGATCTCCACATCTCTTATAGCTGCAAGCTATATGCTTTCAAAATGTGATTCTTCAGCTGTCACACTGTAACATTCTGTGAGTGTGGAGGCTCACAGCTTTCCTGATTTTCTCCGAATTCCAGTTGGATCCACAAAGCCTCCTCATGTAATGTAACACCAGCAACACAGTTGTCTGCCTCCATCTCCAGTCAGACCTCTAAGGCAGAGAGCCTTGAACTCGGTGACATTTTGACCCAGCTTCTCATTTTCCCTCTGCATCCAGAGCTTTGTTCCTAATGATTTTTTGGTTGGCTGTTCAGAGAACACATTAATCCATTGTCTCTGGCTTCTGAGCAAAAGTGTCTGAGATAGTCTGCCTTAGGGGTCTCAGAGGGCTTGATCTTACTGTGTATTGATTGGTTTTCCCACACAGCCCAAAACTAAGCAGAGGTAGGCAGCTCACATTGTTGATTTGATATTAGGTTGTCCAATGCACGGTGCAGTGTGTGCCTGGCATTAGGCTGACTGCAACATGGAGACCTGCAACCAAGCCATGTGAACAAATGGCCAGATTCATGAGTCAGCTAAGGAGCTGGAAGAGATTATAAACACAAAGAGTGTTGTGTCCATTTTATGGACCCCAAAAGATCACCAAGGAGCCGATTCTGATGCAGTCACACTAGGGTTTCCTTATTTCAAGCTCCAGCTTGGGCTATATTGCTGTCTCTGACACAGCAGGACAGGAAGGTGGAGCCCTGAGCCTAGTTTCAAACAAGCATTTATAGAGGTAAGCAAACAAGCCAGAGGGTTTCTCACCTGACACTCATCTGATTGGGGAGCTATTATGACATTTTGTTGCCCTTTAACATAATTGGCTGGTGCTGGAAGCCAAACCATAAAGTTAACTTCTGATTTGTGACTGTTAGGAAGTGAAGTGCTAGAGACAAGCTTGTAACCTGGAGGCACAGGTTTATTGGAGAACAACCTGGAGACTGGTACTAGAGAGTTCAGACTTAGATCAGGTTCTCTCAGAAGATCTAGTCTTTGAAGAGCATCCAGGAACACCTGATATTCATGCCTTCTACATCTGGTCTTCTAAGAGAGAATGTGTCCATCCTCAGTTAACTTGAGTTTCTTTGAATCCTGGGAAACTTCCAAATGAATGTTCTCCATTTCTTGTTCTTTTCCACGCCTTTTGGCTCACAAGGACAGTAGTCTATTAATATTTAAGAATTATCCTGGGTTGGCCTATCTGTTCTCAGTGTCCCCATTTTAAGACAAAGACATAGCTAGAGTTGGTGGTGCAAGCCTGTAATCCCAGCTCCTCGGGCTACCTGACCTATGGAATGTGTTCATTTCCAGCTTGGACACTGACTTGCTGACACCCTGTTCCAATAAGAAAAGTAAGTAGAAAATGCTGGGATATAGCTCAATATCAAACTCACCCAAATGCATAAATTCTTTTAGATCTTGCCCTGCCAGATTATCAAGTTAAATTGCCTTCATTGACTTAATTAATAGGAATCACTAATCTGATTGATACCTTAGCAGCCTTGTGATATGTTGTTGCCATTTTTCATACAGGGGCTGGTGATGAGCAAGGAAGGGCCTGATAAGGAGGTACCTGGTAGGGTCAAGTCTAGTTCTTGGTGGCTAGAGGAGAATACTCCCCTCCCATCTCAGGAGTGTTAGGCTCTTTTCTTAATTAGGTAGCCACTGAGACCATCCTTCCTCCCATCTTCCCTTACCCCATCTTCTCCTACTCCTCCCTCAGAAGAGGGAAGGCCTCCCATGGATATCAACCAGACTTGGCATATCAAGTTGCAGTAAGATTAGGTGCATCCTCTTCTATTGTGGCTAGACAAGGCAGCCCAGTTAGGGAAAAGAGATCCAAAGGCAAGCAATGTAGTAAGAGACAGCTCCTGCCCCTGCTTTAAGTGTCCCATGTAAAGACCCAGCTGTACAACTGTTACACATGTTCAGAGGGCCTAGATCAAACCCACATATGCTCTCTGCTTGGCAGTTCAATCGCTTGAGTTCCTATGGGCCTAGGTTAGTTGATTCTGCTGATTTTTTCTCTTTCTTTCTT
>JADRCD010145964.1:0-15176 GCA_019843815.1 Montemys delectorum | reverse complement strand
CTTCCCTTCTCCTTCCCTCTCCTTTTTTTTTCTCCCTCCCCCTCCCTCCCTCCCTCTCCCCCCACCCCCTCAGTTCATTCTTCCCTTTATTATAACAACTTCCCTCCTCTGAGGAGCACGCCTAGAATGAAACTCAGGGTAGAGAGCACGGGTGACCTTTTAGGGTACATTTGATACGGGCCAGTTTGAAGATGTAGTCATGGTGATTTCTAAGCACATTTAGAAACAACCATGTCTGGTAAAAACAATGATATACCCATGCGCTTAAAGACAAGGGAATTTAGCATCGAATAAAGAATAAAAGCATGAATTGACCAGCCTGGGAAGTTCACTCTTCTCTTTTAGTGAATCAGTTCCTCACTCTCTCACTCATTCAATCAATCCAAACATCTATCCATCCATCAGTCAATTACAGTGGTAGTGATGGTCTAAGTACTTGTGTACTTGGTAGTCTGGGTGTATATGTGATTGGAGGCCCAAGTTTGACTTGGGATTTCATCCTTCAACCAACTCCTCTCTATTTTGTAAGTCTCTCTCTTCACTGGATCAGTAGTTTGTTTATTCAGCCAAACAGGCCAATGAGCCTCCTTGCTTTTCTTGTCCAGTCTTACCCCCTGGTCCTGAGGCTGCAGGTGTCTGTCTTTATAACAGACCTTGTACATGGTTTCTGGGGATGTGAACCTAGGTCTTCTTTGCTTGTGTAGTAAGCATTTTACCTACTGAGCTATCTACCCAGCTCAAAACTAATTGTCAAACCAAGAATAAATTATGTGATGGCAAAGTCTCTGTTCAGGGACCATGAAACTCAGTCTCATGGAATTGAGCATGACAATATCCCCAGGACACATGACACTTGCAAAGTCCTACTACCCCATTCTAAAAGGTTCCCATTTCTTCTCAGGACATGTCAGAAAGATAAGAGGTGTCTGGGGCCACAGAATTATTAACCAACATAGGTCTTGTGTCCCAAGGAGAGTCAGTACAAATCATTTTTATGGTTGGTTAACTTGAAGAGTGTTTGAAGCTTTGAGCTTTTCCAGGGAAGATGTATAAGCCATGAAGATCTCAAACTGAACAAACTCCTATTAATATTTTGGCACTCAGAGTAGTAAGAGATCTTGTTCATGAAGACTACTCAATTCTCAACTTTTAAAGTTAGAGGTCAGTTAAACACTGTCAGAGTCCTCGATGTGTGTGTGTGTGTGTGTGTGTGTGTGTGTGTGTGTGTGTGTGTGTGCTTGCATAGGCTTGTGTCAATCTTGGGGGTCATTCCTCAGGTACTGCCCACCTTTTTGTTGAGACAAGGTCTTTCCCCAGCTGTGAACACGTCAATTGAGGTAGGCTGGCTGGCCTATGAGTCCCAAAAATCTCCCTGCTAACCTAACCAACCCTGCTGATGCTGAAATTACAAGAGTCACCATGTGCTACTCTCTGGTCTAGGAACTGGACTTTAGTCTCCGTGTTGACTTGTCAAGTACTTTGTAGACCGAGCCATCATTTCAACATTGACCAAATGTCTATTATTTTTTTCGTGTTTCTTTAGATTTATTTCTTTATTTTTCTAGCTTATAAGTTGAATAGTTAGAGCAATAACTTTATAATTACTGCCCTATTTGACCGTTTTAGACTTTTGGTGATTTCTTTTTCTTATTTCCTCCTTTCTTTGATTGTACTAGTTTGGTGACATTTCTATATTTCTTCCCCTTCCTTTCTAAAGTGAAATGAGAGTTAAGCATTTTCATTTTGATTTTTATAAAGGTTACATTCCAGATGGGTTTACTATGGGAAACTCAGAAAGAGTAAACTTTCTAGTCACTCCATGTATGCCCCCCTCCAACCTTCACACACAGCTCAGATGTTTAGTGAGATGTGAAAATTTTAAGGTGACTTCATTTTTCCTTAAAGAGGAAATAATATACATTCTATAAACTGTATAAGCTTTGCATCTCAGAAAACCTTTCCTCATCATAATCCTGCTAGACATTAACAAGCATATTTGATGTGGCAGAGTTTAAGTTTATTAACATTTCAACCCTTGACTAGAGAAGAGTAGAATCTCCCAGATTTCACTGTCTCCTGTCTTATTTCCATTCACTGGCATCTTGAATTTTTACCTTTAGCCCCTTCATCATAGCTGTGTATTTTTAGTAATAAAGTTTGGATTCATTTTCATTTAGTGCCTCCCATATGTGTGTAGGTGTGGAGCCATCCACGGGGCATAAACGTACAATTGTGTCCCTAAAGAAGGGTGACTTTCTCTCCCTCAACAGCTATCAGTGCTTTATACTGACTCCAACTTTCCATTTATTTGACCTCTGGGGCCCCTCCTCCATCCATCCTGGAATTTTGACTGTGTTCCCTGAAAACATGGGTTATTAATGACATATTAATATCATTGATTCTTCTTGTTATTAACATTTTCATATTTAAGTTGAATTTCACTTAAACACATTCTTTAGTGTTTGCTTCTTGCATAATAGACCATGTCTATAGTGATCTCTAAATACTGACCCAAAAATATCCTTATTTTACTCCCCATGCACAGATGGTAGTTCAGATATAGATTGATCCTTTAACCAACTTTTTTTCTGACTCTTTTAGACTAGACAAGAAGTCCATAGCTGGTATCTTTGTGTTTCCCTTGTGGACAATCTTTAGCTTATTTCTTACTATTTTAAGGAATTTTGTTTTGTTTCAAGTTTCTTAATTTTGATTGGATGGGTGCCTGTATAAAATCATTTTTATTTGTTTGGAAATTGTGGTGGAACTTCTTTATTCAGAAGCCTCTTGCTTTATTCAGTTTTGGAAAATTAGCAATGAATATATGTTCAAATAATCTCTTGATTTTTGGTTCTGTTAATTTGGTAGGACCTTTGTGGTGGTCTGAATATGCTTGGCCCATAGGAAGGGGCATGATTAGGAGGTGTGGCCTTGTTGGGGAAGTGTGTCAGTGTGGGGTGGGCTTTGAGGTCTCCTGGTGTTCAAGACCCACCAAGTACACAAGATAGTCTACTTCTGGCTGCCTTTGGATCAAGACGTAGAATATTCAGCTCCTTCTAGAGCACCCTGTCTGCCTGGACATTGCCACGCTTTGCTTCCTACCATGATGATAATAGACTGAAAGTGGAAACTGTAAGTCAGTCCCAATTAAATGTTGTCCTTTTTAAGAGTTCCCTTGGTCATGGTGTCTCTTCACAGCAATTAAACCCTAAGATACTTTTACTAGATGAATAGGGGACATTAGTTTTCTTTATTTTTCATACCTCTTTGTATATGTGTGCTATATTCTGAGTGATTTACTCAAGTTAGGGTTACAATTCACTGTTTCTTTTGTCAGCTGTGTATAATCTGCTTATTTTTGTTGTTGTTGTTTGTTTATTCTTGGACTCCCTTTATTTTATTTATTCACTTTACAACCCTATATCAGCCCTTCCTTTCCTCCCAGGACCCCCTCATGCAAGTCCTCCCCAATTCTACCTTCCCCTTCTCTTTTGAGAAGAAGCCTCCCTCTGGATGTCCTCCCTCACACCACTAACACCCCACACACACATCAAGTCCCTGTGGGACTAGGCATATCCTCTCCTGCTGAGTCCAGACAAGGTGGTTCATTTAGAGGCATGGGATCCACAGGCAGGCAGGCAGGCAGGTAGGCAGGCAGGTAGGCAGGCAGGCAGGCAGGCAGGGAACAGGTTCCAGTTGTTGGAGGACCTGCATGAAGATCAAGCTTCTCATCTGTTACATATGTGCAGGGGGCCCAGGTCTAGCCCATGCTCACTCTTTGATTGGTGATTCAGTCTCTGGGAGTCCCCAAGGGTCCAGGTTAATTGATTTGATGGTCTTCCTGTGGAGTCCCTGTCCTCTTTGGGTCTCTCAATCCATATCCCAAATCTTTTGTAAGACTCTCTGAACTCCATCTAACTTTAGGGTGTGGGTCTCTGCATCTCTTTCCATTAGATGCTGGGTGGAGCCTCTCAGAGGACAGTGAGGCTAGGTTTCTGTCTGCAAGCACAACAGAATATTATTAAAAGTGTCATGGTTGTTTTGAGATAGAGTCTCTATCTGTAGCCTTGGCTGTCTTGGAATTCACCATGCAGACCAGGCTGGCATAGAACTCAAAAAGACCCACCATCCTCTACCTCCCCAAATGCTGAGATTAAAGGTGTACCCCTCTGTCAATGGCACAAATTCAGTGTTTTGAACACATTGAAGTGTATGGCTTTGCCAAGTTGCTGAAGTTTCATATAGATGTCTAGAGCACAGCAAGAAATTTCATTTGCTATAAAGACTTCCTTCTTCCTTCACAAAGTGAGAGATAATGGCTGTGGCTGGTGAAGCATTGCCATGCAGGTGAGTAACACAGGTGACTGCTTTTTATCAAAGACACAGAACTTACATGTTTGCATACGGATGTCAAACATTAAAATATGCCAAGTGATGCTAATGGAGCCTTAGGATAGGAGTGTCCTTGGTGCATAATTCAGCTTCTCTGTTCATGAAGAGTCCCAGTTATGGGGAAGGAAACTTACTCAGACTAGGAGTAGGATGGTTACAGAAGGGCTTAAAATGGTTTACCTCCCGAGTCCTTTCTATAAGTAAGGACTTGAATAAGATAGTGTTGAAAAATAATGTTCTGTTATTAAGCAGGGAACATGCCTCAGGTAATTTTCTAGAGAGTTTTGTAAATTCACTAATTTCACCATCCACAAAACCTCAGTAGCCACTTTGTCCTTCTGTCCTGGACTTGATAGTCAAAACAAAGAAAGGAAATCTCGAGGCACAACCTGCCCAAAAAGTGCATGTGGCTTTGGGTTTTAAACCTTAGCATCAGCCATTAATAATTCACCCCCACCTGAGAAATTATCCTTAGGGGTGGAGAAAGATGAAATACTGTCGATCTGTGTGTACTTGGGGTCCAGTACAGGCACAGTTGGGTTTGAGCTGAATGATGGTAATGAATATGGACAGAGGTACACAGGCATAAATTATGGAGAACAATTCTGAATGTAACACACATGCTTTGTTTTATCTAAGAGGCCAGAAAGTATTTTTCCTTTCCCACTATAATTTCAGTTATATTCAACTGAGTATAATTTTTCAGTTTAACATTTCTTTTCCTACTTGTATCAGAGACAGGGTCTTGCCTCAATCTCCTAAGGGCAGAGATTATAGTGCCACTCCATTCTACACTGACTGAATAATTCACGAGCACACGTGGTGGGTGTTTTCTATACAGTGAAGAGCAAACACAGTTCAGTTGTGGTGCAGGGCACCTTACCACTGTCTGCCTGGCACTGTCTCATTTGTAGATGCTTTTTCAGAGGATGTAAATGAAGGGACAGTTGCACAGGGTGGTCATAGGAATGAGTTTTTTGAATGCTGCCCTGGTCCTCATTAGTCACCAGGGACTCCCAGAAGGGTGGATTTCCAGACATGACTGATCTGTAGAGAACCAGCCAAATTCTTTATACATCCTGCCTCCCCTCCCTGAGACACATTTTGTGGACAGGTGGCTCATATTGGGAGTAGTCTGGGGACATGAATGAGACAAACACTAAGTGGCCCACATGGGCACTGAACCTCTAACCTTCGTCTCATTACCATGGAGCTCCTACCATCTGAGCTTTCCCACCACCAACTAATGATGCATCCCATGGAGGCCTGACAACATCAATCATGCTTTCCAGAGCAGAACTCACCACCCTGAAAGTAAGCCGAACCATCAGCAGCACAGGGGATCGGGAGGGAACATAAGCAATGTTGATGGACAGCTGACTTGATATTTTTTTCCTACCGGCCATTGATTCTTTTGCACTAGGTCTTTAAAAGGCTGGAAGATGCTTAGGAGTTTGCCTTAGATCACATACAAACACAAATTATTAATTTTATATAACATACTCATGTGTGTGGAGGTGAGGGGCAACTTGTATGAATTGTTGTCTCTTTTTACTATGTGTGTCCTAGGCCAGGCTTCATGACAGGTGCCTTACACACTAAGATACCTTTCAGCCCTTAATCCTCAGTTCTAAGATGGTGTCTGCATCTTGTTCTATACCCTTTCCAGTATAGCAGCAACTTGTGATGTCCATAACTCAAGTAGCAAAGCCCTGAGCTTTCTGACATGAGTTGGCCTCTTCTTGTTCCACCTTCTTTGTAAGTATGCCTTTTTATTCTTTAAAAGTCTTATATATGTATATGATGTATTGCATTTATCTACTTATGTACTTGCTAGTTTGGTATTACCTTGACACAAGCTAGAGTCATCAGAGTAGAGGGAGCCTCAGTTGAAATTCCACCAGGAAAGTCAGCTGTAAAGCATTTTCTCAATTAGTGATCAATGGAGGAGGGCCCAGTCCATTGTGGGTGGTGTCATCCCAGGGATGGTGGTCCTGGGTTCTAGGAGAATGAGTAAACCAATAAGCAGCAACCCTCCATGGCCTATGCATCAACTCCTGCCTTCAGGATCCTGCCATGTTTAAGTTCCTGTCTTAGTTTCTTTGATGATGAACTATGGTATAGAAGAGATAGATGAAGAACCTTGTTTCTCACCAACTTTCTTTTGGCCATGATGTTCCACTGCAGCAACAGTAATCCTAACTAAGACACTACCATGCCTCCCTCTTAGTCCCCCAGTACTTCCACCCTGTCTTTCTCACAAATCCATGCCATTTTTTAAAATTTCATTCCTGATATTAATAACCCTGAGTTAGTACTACCCTTATGTGCATGTTTGAGGCTATGTACCAGGACATGAGAATCCCCTAGCACCACATCTCCAAAGGAGAGTAGCTCTCTCTCCCTTAGCAGATACCAACTGGCAATAGCTCGTCTGATAGGTGTAGGGTCTCAGATATCCTGCCTCCATCCATGCTAGTATTTTGACTGGCTTGATCTTGTACAGGTCTTGTGCAGATTACTGGATTACCACAGCTGCTTTGAGTTGATGTGGGCAACAGCCATGTCACATCTGGAATTCAGCATCTCATAGCTCTTCTTCCAATATGGTGGCTCCTACATTCTTTTCACACTGTTTATGTACTGTGACATTCTCTGTGTCTTGAACTGGAGGAAATTGGTATGAATTATCCATCTACGCCTGAGAATCCAGTGTTTGACACTCTGGTCAGTTGTGAGTCTCTGTATTATCTGTTAACCACTGCAAACATGAACTTCTCTGACCTAAGTGGTGAGCACAACTGATGTGTAGATATAAACATAAATATTTAGAATGCAGTTTGTGAAAGTAATCATTTTTTCAAAATAACAACAGTAGGTTCCAACATAGGGTCTATAATCTTCCTAGCATGGGCTTTTGACCAGGTTTTAAGTACAGACATGTAATCTCTACTGAGGAGCAATCTCATATCCCATCAGAAATGGTTGTTTACTCCTACAAGTGACCGGACACCCTCCCACCCCCAGGTTTGAATCTTTCTGCCCTGATAGTTTCCCTCTTTACATTCCTTTTTCAAAGTATTGTTAATGTTAGCCAAAGGGATTGATTTAAAAGGGAGGAAAGGGGGATATAATTAGAATAGTTCCTCTTCTATTATACATTCCTCTTTTTTATAAGATACTTTGTCCTTCTTGTTATACTATAATTCTGGAATTTTCTCAGGGAAATTTTCTTTTGGAATATGCAGATAACATGATGATATCAGAATAGGGAGAGTCACCCTCTTGGTACAACGTATAAGTTAGTATTCAATTTACCTATATTTAATTAAGTCCCAACCATTAAAGCATTCAAACCATGTGGTTGCCAATGTCTAGTGTCCATAGGTACTCAAGGTTGCTCAACATATGAGAAAGAACATGCCACATTTATTTTTCTGAGTCTGGGTGGTCTTACTCAGTATAATTTTTTTCCAGTTCCATTCTTTATCTTCAAATTTCATTATTTCGGTTTTCTATTCATCCGAGAAACATTCCATTGTGTATTTGTATCACATTTTCCTTATTCATACATTAGTTGATGGACAACCTGGTTGATTCCATTCCCTAGCTATTGTGAATTTAGCTGCATTAAGCATGGATCTGAAAATATTTCTGTAGTGTTGTGGAAAGTCCTTTGGGTATATACACTATAGGAAGTCTTACCTGTCCTCAAAGCCTTAGCTTGGAGGATGGGCCTGAGCTCCAGTGGACCTTTAAGCTTCTGAGATTTTTAGGTCAACAAATAAATGAATATTAAGTATTTATGAAAACATTCATGCTTTTCTTTAAATTCTCTGTTCTGTGTAACTCAGTCCTAAGATCTGTGACTTCAGTCACTAACCATGCTTTAGGGAAAGACCATATTTATTATAGAGATTATGCTAGGTAGAAATTGTCACATTATCATAACAACAACTATTAGTATTGTTACTCAGATTTTATAACCCTGGGACTTGAACCTACGGCCTTGTCCATGATATGCAAACATTTTGTCACCGATCCACACCTAAGCCCTCATCTAACTTTTGATAGTAGATGGGATGACACCTAAGCTGACACATGTGAGCCACATTCTCTCCCCTTCACACCCCCTGGCAGTGTCTGAGACCAAGTGTATATGTGTGTGTGCGTGTGTGTAAGAGGTGTATACATTGGTATGGAAATCATGATCCATTTAACCTCCACTGTTTGTTTGTATTCAGCACTGAGGGTGTAGAGCCTGACAAGGGGTGCTGGCTCTCATTTTTTTTAAAATGTTGCTAATTTTACCTCCAAAGGATTGGTTTTTGAAAGGGAGGAAAAGGTGATGTAATTCCAACACCTCCTCCTTGTTCTAATATATATCTGGAAGCTTCCAGAGAGATTTCCTGTTGGAGTTTGCAAATAACATGCGGTCAGATTAGAAAGGGTTAATATCCTCGCAGAGAATGTTAGTTAGAATGTGGTGTTGTACATACCTGTAGCCCTAGCTACTATGTACACAGTTGTAGCCACAGGTACTAGGAGGCTGAGGTAGGAGGATCATGTGAACCTAATATTTTGATGCCAGTATGGGTAACAAATAGAGATCCAAACATATATAAATATCCAACAAAATAAAGCAAAACAAAAACGCCTTGTAATAATAAAAATGAAACAAATTCTACTTCTTTTAAGTTTGTACATAAAGTAGGAGGGTCTTCCTACACACTACATCATAAGATGTTGGTAGCAGCCCTACGGTGTAGCCCCATGCTCTTACCCAAGTTTACATAGTGGTGCAGGTAAGAGTATGAAAGGACTGGGTAAATGGTGTAGGGCCATGTCCCTACAGCCTCATTCACTATTGAAACCAGGTTACCTACTCTAAGCCTGTGTTCCAAGCCAGAAACTAACCAGTGGAAGGACCAGTCTGCTGTGTATCTATCGCTTTAGTAAGCTACAGCTGACCTCATCTGTCTATCTGCTATTGCAGACTACAGTTGTGATCAGTGGTAGAGAGTATGCTAGAAAGCCATTGTTAGAGACCTGGGTCCAGTATAAACTGAAAATATATGGCCTTGTGTACCTAAGTAATAAAGAACAATATTCAAAACAATGAAGATATAGAGTTAAGAGTGTTCAAGATGTTTGGAAGTCCAGGGCCATGAGTTCCATTTGAACTCATGGATCCAACTCTAAACTGTTTCAATTTGGAATTACAAATCAATTTTGCCATCTTTCATGTCCTCCCATTTGCAGATCAGGATACAACTTTGATCCCCATACATGCAGGGAATGTACGGAGATCATTCCATACATTCCAAACCATCAAACAAAAACTCCATCTTATAGCCTAAATCCTATTCTTGTCTAACGTGTTTTGTTGAGAAAATGTTTCTTTTCAATGAAATTATATGAAAAATAACAAATCTTTGCCCTAGATATTTGTTTGGTTTTGGTCTGTAATTCAAAAATAATAAAATCTTATTACCAGATGTCAAGAATCTAGTTAGAAACAGTTACAGGTAGCACAGTCATGGGAGATCATATTGGTAAATGGGTGGAGTGAAAACCCAATTCAAACAGAGCCACAGCACAATATCACACACAGCTCTTCAACTGTTTTCTCTGTGGCAAAATCTATATACATCATGAACATTCACCAGACCTTTTGGGAGTTAAGAATGGAGGTAAAGGAGATAAGAGAGGGATCTTTCTCTGACAACTGTAAAACTGAGTCTGCAGTGAACTGAACTGAACTACCATCACCAAAGCTCCAAACACAACCATTCTGGACCTGACATCAAACTTCACCCTGGGAACTACTCTCTACCACATTCCAGCATAATCTGAGGTGCTCCTCTTGCTGTTGCTCAGCCGATGCCAGTCTCTTTATACTTTACAGTCCACAAGGCTACTTTTCTTTTATTATCTCTTTGGCTCTTTGCAACATCCTATTGTGCTGATATTATTATCCTAGTTTACACACAAGAAAAGGAACCTGACCTTCAAAAGATCAAGATAATTCACCAAATATTTAGGATACAAGATGTAGACAGGTCTGTGACTCTCATTCCTAGGCTCTCTCAGTTTGTCTTTCTTAGTTCATCTTTCTAGCCTGTCCCTAACAAGGCAAGGTTCATTACAATTTAGGGTGACAGCAAAATTTAGGAAGTATTTGTGTTGATGCAGATGCATTAGTAATGACTCTCTTTGAACACATTTGCCATGTAAGATGATCTTAGTTCTTGGAATCTCTCCCTCTATTGCTTTCCGTGTTGCTTTCATACCTGGCTTTTTAGAATTATGGGACCAAAGATTCTCATATTGTACCACAATAGGACAGCAGCAGCAGCAGCAGCAACAACAACAACAACAACAACAACAACACCAGTAATAGCATCAACCACAACAACATCATCAACAACAATAACAAAAGCAACAACAATGGCAACAACAACATCATCAACAACAGCAGCAACAATAAGAGCAACATCATTAACAAGAGCAGCAACAACACCAGTAACAAAGGAAATAATAGCAACAACATCATCAGGAACAACAACAACAACAGTAACAACAACAATGGCAACAACATCATCAACAGCAACAATAACAATAGCAGCAACAACAATAACAACAACAAAATCATAATGTCTTGTTGATCTAATCTGATTACTTGACAACAGGCTCTTAATTCTACAGCTGCCCATCTCTTCCTAGACCTTGCATGTCTTCTTCGGATGCTCACAGTGATTCTGTGACAGAAATCTATGGCCCTCAAAGTGTGGACTGTAGCATCTATATCATCATTACCAAAAACCTTGTTAGAAAATTCAATTGTCAGGTTGCACTCTATATCCAAGGCATGGAGAATTCTGAGGATGGGACTCCACAGCCCTACAGAGGATTAAGATGAATATCTGTTACTTTTTTTTTGATGTTTCATCATTAGTCCTTGCAGGTTAAGTAACAGCATACTGAGAGAATAATTTTCTCACATGCTACCTAGTCTAGATGAGATCAGATGTTATAGCACTGAGACAATGACATTAAGGCTGATATATCATTGGGGCAATGGTTAACTCTGCTTGAGATGATCTCAGTTTAGGTATTTCAAATACATGGTATTAAGTAAGGGACAGGATCACAGTACTGGGAGGGCAGACATTAACAATACAAGAAGAAAGAGTAGAGAAGACAGATGATTCTAAACTGTAGTATACATAAACTCATCTAGGGGTCTAGTGGATTTGAACTCACATCCTACATTTCTTGTCTCATGCTCAGAATTGCAGCCTACATTAACTGCATTCACTGCCTCCACAGTTCCAAGGTAGACCACCCTTCCCTGGGAAGCTATTTGTACCCTCACACTTTCTCAGCCTCTGCCTTTAAAGGAGTCCAGGTAGGCCTACCAACTGACTGTTTCAAGCTAGTTTCCATTAATTTTCCAAAATCAGAAATTGGACTTTCGATTGGAAATACTTTCTGAAAAAATTTCACCTTTTGACCTGTTTCTTCCTTATTCCTTTATCCTTGTTTCTTCCCAAATTCTTCCTCCTTGCTTCTCAGTGGGCTTAGTGGATTCGCAAATGCAAATCATCTGATAGAACCTAAATTTGTTCTTCTTCCAAACCAAACTACAATTACATGCTTTGCCCCAGGATCTGAGGTGTGTTTGTATGTGTGTGTGTGTGTGTGTGTGTGTGTGTGTGTGTGTGTGTATGATGCTTCATATGGATAACCAACTTAATAGGTGATGGAATTAACTGGGAGCCTCTAGGTACGCCCGCCCTTGAGGGATCATCTAGATTAGATTAATCCCTGGGGATGACTGTTAGGGACTGTTTTCATTAGGTTTACTAAGATAGGAAGACTTATCTAAAATCCGGGTTCCCTAGGCTCAAGTCCTGGACTGCCTTAATTTATGACTTTCTTTGCTCTGTTACTATGCAACTCCATGAAGCAGCATCCAAGTGTGAATGTGGAACCTGGAATAACTTAGATAATGTTTCCTCAGCCACCATTATATACATTTGGCTCCAAAATAAACTATTTTTTATCTCTTTTGTAGTGAGAGCCTTGCAATTGTGTGTGTGTGTGTGTGTGTGTGTGTGTGTGTCCACAGAAGAAGGAGACTTCAGTGCTTCCAGGAGTCAAAGATGATTTGAAAAAGGCCATTTGCTACAGGTGATCTGAACTGAGTTATAATAATGCCCCTTTGAGGAGTTGTTCAGATGGTGTGCTCCCTTCTGAATGTTGATTATTAATCAGTGGGCAGAACCATCTCTTCTAAAGAGACTCTTTGGCTAGAACAAAGGATGAAATAAGTGTTCAATTCCCCTCAACTCTCTACATGTAGTTATTTACATTGTTTTAATACTCCTTCTGCGTCTGCTTAGGTACTTCTTGTGGAATTATGTAGGTTGGTGTGGGGGGTGCAGTTTTAATTTTCTATTCCTTTCCTCAGAATTGCAGAGAGAAGTGCTGGGCCCT
This sequence comes from Montemys delectorum, assembly GCA_019843815.1. Classification (NCBI taxonomy): domain Eukaryota; kingdom Metazoa; phylum Chordata; class Mammalia; order Rodentia; family Muridae; genus Montemys; species Montemys delectorum. The sequence continues at coordinate 2,282 of JADRCD010145964.1, read as the reverse complement.
GTATCATAGATAGAGCAGGTTTGAGAAAAACTCAACCAACCAGACCACTAATACTTAAGCAGGCTCCCAGAATCCCCACAACCATTAAAAAATGCTATGGGGCTTCATAGAAAAAAAGAAATAACAAGGAGCACCAAATACATGATAGGCTTGGCTGTGGTGGAGTGCACTTCCATCTCTTTAGGCTTCCCTCAGTGCAAAGAGAATGAGCTTTACAGGACACATACAATGAATAGCAATCAGACACACTGGAGACACCTGCCACCAAGGTAAGCTCAAGGCTGTCATGTCCAGATCTCTGACACTGGTGAGCACACAGTCATAAATTAGGATGGTTCTGAATATTCAAGATTTTTTACGAGGGACCAACCACAATGACCGACGGAAGATCCACTGTGAGGCAAAATATGCTGAATGAGAGGCAGAGCCAGCAGGAGCTTTGCATCCTGATCCAGCATTGCAGGTAGATCTGATTTGGTCCTGCTAACTCCTCTCCTGTGATGTTTGCCTATCAGAAGAGACAGCGAGGGATGCCTCACCCACAGGTAAAATATTCTGCTCTTTCTGGCAAGTTAGAACAGCTCATCATGTCATACAGCAAATCAATTTCAGAGCATTTGTTCATTGGCATGGAGCAAACCCATAGGTCACAGCTCCAAATTCAGGTTTGTAATGAGTGAAGAGCATTATCTCACCTGGGAGAGACTTCTGATGACCCTGCATGGCCTCATATGAAATGAGGCTTCAGTCCCAGCTCTCTTCTTTATAGAGAAATGTCTGTACCGCTCAAAGGAAGCTGATAGCTAACAGAAGGAAACAGTAGATACTCATACCAGGCCTTACCTTGTCCTGTGGTGATGCAGACAATAGGAACATGTCTGGTCTGGTCACAGGGATGAAAAGCTGCAGGCATTCAAATCATCACCAGGGCCCCTTCGCCAGCATGAAATTCAAACTGTAGCGAAAGGGAAAGGCATGAGTGAGTGAGAGGCTCAAATTAGTAACCAAACATGGCTCTGTTTCCTAATGCTCATTCAGACAGAGGTTTGATGGCTGGAAATTATTGAAATGAGGCAGATGTCAAGGGATGCTGCACACACAGCTCCTTCCCAGAAGCAGTGCTATGTGCCTATAGCGGCAGTGTCCCTGTTAAATACCCCCAACACGGAGATGCTTGAAGTACCTGCTGGGGAAACTTTCCTCTTTGTTACTGAGACGAACAAATGGAGATTGTTTAAAACTGTGGGTCTGGATTGAGTCCAAATCTCAGCACTCATTTTTCAATTGTATTCAAGGAAGTCTAGACTTCTGTTCACCCCTGGCAGGAGCATTGAGAGCATTTCCCTGTTGGCCAAGGGAAAGGGAGAAAGAGAGAGATGGAAAGGGAGAAGGAAAGGGAGAAGGAATGAGAGAGGGAGAAAGGGGGGTGCTCTTTTCCTCAGTGTTAGCTTACAGATCTCCACCTCCACTGTCTAGGATTGCAAGCAGCTTCTAACTATAACTGGGTCTGTCTTTTTTCATTTTCAGTCCAGTAGATATATGCATTCATGAGTTAAAGAATATACAAGCTCTTATGTGAGGCTCTTATGTCTTGTCTGGGAAATGTGGGCCCCAACCCAAGGCACTCCAGATTCTGAAAGAAACTGAAAGTGTGGAGGGAGATATGCACATGCCTTTCTTCAAATCTAGAAGCATGAAACTGATTTGCAATGTTTTGTTGACTCCAAGGACTGCAGTGTAAGCCAGTAAAGGACTTACGGCATTTCCTTCCTAGGGCAGAGGGTGATATGGGGACATCTGGAGGTAACAAAAGTTGTCAGAAATAGACAGTATAATAACACCTAACCCTTAAGCCACCAGGGCAAGCAGAGACAGATACTGAACCAGAGGCTTCTTGAGTAGAAAAACCTCTTTGTATTTGTCCAGTGTATGTGACCATGTGCAGCTAAGAGTTCTCATAGGGTAGCTTTGAGTTCTAAGACACTCCCAGGAAAATGTGCCCACCTTCCTTTCGAAGGAGGCAAAGGGAGGAGATTGCATACATCCTTAGGGCAGAAGTCAAAGGAGGTACTTGTCCACTTTCCCAATATTTAGAATAATGAGGAAGACTAGGATCTGTGGAGAGACATGACGATCTCTTCCTGAAGACTTCAGGGCGTTGTGGTTGCAAACTCTGACCATGTGACTTAGTGTTTTGCTTTAACTATTGCAACCAAGTTCCACATTAAAAAGTCTATAAGGGAAAACCACTTATCTAAGATGGTGCCTGACTCACTGTCCCC
>JADRCD010145961.1:0-10828 GCA_019843815.1 Montemys delectorum | reverse complement strand
TAAATATCTGATCTGCAGGATATTTGATAGCTACAGGTCTAGATTCATGATTCTGGAATATTAGTCTGCCTGGGAATCTTGGACAAAAAGAGTGCTGTGTTAGAGTAGATGGTTGTCCCTCTCTCTCAGAAGATAGATAAATCTTTGTTAGATCTGAGAATCGGCTTCTTTCTCAAGCTCCTAGGTGATATGGCCACTGCTGTCAGAATGAAGCTATGAAGCCAGGAAGCATCCCAGTGCTGCTGGGGCGGGAGTTGGAGACCTGATCTAGGCTGTGTGGTGGTCCATGGATCTCCATTCAGTGATGTGAGGGTGCATCAGCTAGTGCATAGGCCTAGGGATGTAATTGTGAGCATCCTCAGCACAGGGACAGATCATGATGGCTGAGCATGTGTGGCCTTTCTTTGTCTCACATAGCTAGATGGTAGCTGTTGATTTTTGGTACAAATTGGTGCTCTCTAGACAACCTTTGTGAGCTCAGTCTACCCTGATTTGGGAACATTTGACATTCCACTCTTAAAGCACTTTCTGGGTTTCTCCGATCTTGGCTGGGCTTCCTTCCATTTACAAACTTCCATCCTATATTGTTCGGCCAACTTGCTTCTCCTGCCAGCATCTGAACAGGAGACTGTAGGCTGTCATCATGGAAAGAAACATAAGGTCAGCGTTAAGTGACTACATGAACCGTGGTGAATTCCAGCAAAATTACACGGTATGAGAATCCGACTCCTGTCGTCATATGGTTCTTGCCGAGATCGGCTGTGTGTGCAATTCCTATTTAAGAACAGAATGTTCTGTTTAGAACACTGAGCCGTTCCTTCCTCAAAGAAGCCCCAACTAAATATCTCCCTAGCTATTTAGATAGGACCCCAACATCACTACCTCAATCCAGGACAGGGCTTGCAAGCCCATGCCAGTCACCACATGCTTGAAGCAAACAACATATTTTCAAGAAAAAATTAGTCACAATGATGTAACAAGATAGAGTGAAATCCAGCCAGGGGGTTAGGTCACAGAGTCATGCCAGATAAACTGTGGTTCTGGGCCGAAAGAGCTCCAGAGCCCATCTGGCAAGCTGCTGCACCAGGGTGAGAGGTAAATTGGACACCTTCCCCAGACTAACCCAACAGACTTTTTTTTTAATTTGTTAGCCATAAGCTAAGAAATCACTGAGAATAGATATTATTGATTGATTTCCTGTCATTGTCAAAATTCTTATTTTATTGAGAAAACCAGGGGTCCAATAAAGCCCAGAGTCTTCTCCCATGACCCTGTCCTGAGCAGCTCACCTGTAAGGACAGCAACATTTGGGAGGTTCTGAATGGGGCTTAGTTCATTCATCCATAACATCCATCTTTGCCAGGCTCTGTCTGGGGAGACATGATGATGTGTCTTCATCTTCGGACAGCTCAGCACAAAGAAGAAATTTTGCCAGGAATTGTCAAGATCGAGTCTTATAAGCAAGGGGTGGATCTGGTGGCCACAATCCCAACCATGTGACTGTGAGGAGGATACTAAGTTCAACTCTAACCTGGGCTACAGAGCAAGTTTAAGGCCAGCACATGCAACTTGAAAATCAAAAATAAAAGAGGACTGAAGGCTTAGGGCAGTGGGAAGGGCCTGGATGCAACCTCTTAGAACAAAACATACTAAGAATAAACTGGGACTAGCCACCCAGCCTGATGGGTGAGCAAGGTCTTGGGTTCAATTCCCAGGACTACAAGATAAATAAACAATGAATAAATGATTGGCCTTTAATGCACCTGGCAGTCATCAGTCCCCGTGATCAACAGGCAAGAACGGAAAAGAAAGCAGCACAATTACATTGCTTTTAATTTTTCAGAATTAAGCATGAACAGGAAAAGCCCTTTACCACAAAAGTATTGGTTTTGTTTAAGTCCTGCACGCAAAAATCCAAGGCTCTGACTCTGTTTAGGTCACAGTCTCCCTGGAAAGTTGGTTGAATAACAAAACATTCCCCTCACTCTCTTATCCCCAAAACACCAGGGCAGATGCAGCAGGAAGAGGTCAGAGGAAGTGGGCAGGGGTTTCAGGTCCTGAGTGACAGCTGATATTCTGCAGGGCTTATTATCCATCTGCTACTATTCTGAGAATTTTCTACGTATTTATCAATTCTCACAATTGCACTATAAAATGATTACTGACTCCAGCCTCAATTTGAAGGAGAAACACACAGAAAAGCTGTGGAGCCTCCTCAGGGTCACACAGCCAGTCAGTGGCATGATCAGGAAATGATGGGAGTCTGTGCAAAGGGCCCTGGTAGCCTAGCTTTCCCAGTGGCTCCAGTGTGCCACGTGACAGCAGGAGCCACATGTGACATCACAGGAGCTTTGGGCTGGAAAATCCTGAATCCTGACCCTCCCTATGGTATGAGATGGGCTAAATTACTTAATCCCTCGTGTTGCAATGCTTTATTTATTAAAAGATTCTAGCAGTGTCTTTCCAAATTATTGGAGACACTAAATGGAAAAAAAAATAGCATTTATCTGGAATTTGACACAAGGTAACAGCAACTTTGTTTCATGCCATGGTTCAAGGAAGTTCAGCCAAGAAGTTTACAGGCCATCCACACACTGCACAGAGCTGTGAAGATTCACAGTAGTCCTGATACATCCGTGCTCAGAGGTGAACGCCAGACATTTTCTTAGTTTTCAGAGCTTCTGGTTAACACAGAACAATTTGCTTTGAAATACTGAAAAACGCTGCAGCTACGAATCAGACCAAGGACATGGGTGGCCTGTCTTATCCTAGCTGTAAGAAAACTGGAAAAGCTGCAAACTCGAGGGTGACCGAAGCCTTTTACTAAGAACAGAAGCCTTACCAGAGACTGAGTAACCTTTAAACTCCATAGAAGCAGAGGCAGTCACACCCAAGCATGCATGCATGTATAGTGTGCAAAAGGGAGGGGCTACTTAGCACTTCATGTAACTCAGAACTAAAAGCAACTACACAGAAATCCTAAACCTATGAGCGAGCACCCTTCTCCTGCTTGAATCAAGAACTAAGAGCCTGGCCCGGGGCTCCTCTGACAAGCGTGGTTTTCTTTATCAGCTTTCTCAGTACCTCATAAGGCTGTACTAAAGAATTCTGAACCTTTCCAAACAGCCTTGGAGTACTTACTTTAAGTTCTACCCGGTTAAAAACCATACAGAATACGTGCTTTTTACTGGAGAGCTGGCATACAGTTTTCATCAGGATCCTATAAAGTCTGTGCATAGCCCTAAGAATACTTATTTTAAGAGCTATTATTCTCAGACAGGCAGAGTGCTGGCACCTGAAAGCACAATCCTTGAGAGGCTGAGCAAAGAGGATAGTTTCACTTTCAAGACCAACCTGGGCCACATGGTGATACTCTAGCCCGGCCTGGGTTATAAATTCAAATTTTGCCTTTACAAGGTGGCGTGAGGGGATGAATCTTGTTCTCTACAGTACAATGGTCAAAATCAGTATATGAAACACATATAGAAAATAAAAGAAGATCTAAAAGGTTTTCAATACAAACTTTACCTGCCTGAGGCAGACAAGTTGGGGGCTGGCTGTTGAATTAATTGCTTAGAGAGAGCAGCATGCACACACCAATAGGAAAACCCACATTCTGCCCAGGTGTTGTTCTCAGTATTTCCTGGCTTATGTGTGTCTAGCCTGAGTATTGGTAGCTCGCTCTGTGCCTCCATTCCTTCTAAGCACATCATTTAGGGCCTAGCGATAGAAACGTGAAACATCAGAGAAGTACGCTGTTGTTCTGTGCAATCCGAGAATGATCTCCAGTGGCCATACTTTTGGTTTTGAAGGGTTTTAGTGTTAAACCAAAGTCAAAGAATGAATAGCACATAGCAGATAGATAGACTGGTAGATAGTAAACACCACTAAACCTGGTACCCAAAACAACCAGCAGAGATTGGAAGCCCTGTTAAAGCAGACTACTGAAAACCAAAGTGGAGAGTTTAGGGCAGAGTGAAAGGACAGAGAGCAACAACAGAGGTGGCATCATCAACTAGGGCATTCACAACAACCAGCAAACACAGGCTGGGGAAGTTGAGGCAGTTACTGTGGTTCCGGCTACTCTTTATATCACAAGATGGATAATAGTAAGCACTGTTGGATGCGGTTTGCCCAAGGACTGTTCTCAAGGACATGATGAGCTGAATTTGGAGCATTATTTTGGAGCTGATTTGCTCTCCCTCCCACCCCCAGTCACAGAGTCAAGGAGACAGCCCATCCCAGATAGGGGCCATGAAGGTCACTGACACCAATGTGCTTGAGTCTGAAACGGGAGGGATGGGCGATCTGGCTTTCCAAGCCAGCTTCACAGTGAGCTCAACACATGATTTATCAGGATAGTCTACATTTCAGGTGCCGTGAAAACACAAGATTTAGTACCAGACAGGCCTAGATGCAATTGAGACTGACAAGCCCGCTTCCAGCGTCTCGGAATTCAGCTTCCTCAGCCCAAAGTACAGGGCGTGATGATGCCAACCGTGCTGGGTTTTTCTGCTGACGAATGAAATAATGTGTTCAACATGCCTGTGATGTTGCCAAGGATACAGGGGAAGTATGTGTTGAGGAGAAATTAGGAAAGAATTCTCTTATCTTCTGGACAACTCCTCCTTCTGAGAAGGGATTGAGACCAAAAGGTTATCGAGCAGATAGTCCAGGGCTGAGCTACCTTCCTCCAGAGGGAGCTGAGGACAACTGAGCCCCCTCTGGGTACAGGACAGACATCTGCTGCTTCATCTGTAAGAACCCACCATTCCTCAAACCTCTCTAAGCTGGGGTCTTAACTGAAGGGGGTGATGGTTTGCCGTGAGGTTGGCCTCCAGGTTAGTAGCCTGACCCCACTTCGCGTCTCGCCTCTGCTCCCTGTTTCTGTTGTGATGTAAAAAGATGAAGAGTCTCGGCCACATGCTACCCCTACTGTGGAGCTACCTGCCGCCACCCTTCCTTCTGTGACCTGTACTGGACAATAACACTCCCAAACCGTGAGCCAAAATAAAGCCCTCCTCCCTTTCATTGCTTGAGTCAGGTGTTCTCTGTAACAAGCGAGTCTCTACAACAAGGAACAAGAGCTCCTTAACTCCACAGACCAACTGCCCCTTTGCAGCCTATCCCGAGAGCCCGTGGGTCAGCTTCTAGGCTGTGCTCCGGCCCCTTTGCAGCCTATCCCGAGAGCCCGTGGGTCAGCTTCTAGGCTGTGCTCCGGCCCCTTTGCAGCCTATCCCGAGAGCCCGTGGGTCAGCTTCTAGGCTGTGCTCCGGCACAGAGAGTAATGTGTGCTTTTGTAGGTGTTCCCAAAGGCCAAACTTGGTGCCGATTTCCTATTCAGTTCATTGTAACTTAGCCTGCCTCTTCCGATTCACTGACAACTTTATTTAAACGTTTTACTTTAAAAAAAAAATCAGAAGAAAAGAAAAGAAAAGACCAGGTCTTCTTTAATGGCGCAGTGGGAGGTTCCTGGTGTAAAACAGCCAGGATTTAACCACGGCCCGGTTTTACAGCCCACGCTCTAGACACCAGGCCACTTGCCTCCCAAGGCCATCCTCTCAAACAACAGACACTTCTTTTTACAATTAATAAGCTAAATTTTTCTCCAAACTATCCTTTATTCATGCGCATACACACACAAAACCACCCAGCACTGATGCCACCTGTACCGTCTCTGCCCAAGAGAAAACTACCCCAGTGCAGTGAGTGTCAGAGGACAGCCTACTCTAGAGCCGAGGAGATTTTCCTCTACACTCTGCTTCCCTTCCCCTCCCAGACTCTTGCCTGTTCCTGGAAATCCACCACTGCCTTCGGCCAGATCCTCCTTACATCCATTATGTTTCCCTTCCCTGTCCCTGTACTCCTGTGTCTCAATCGTGTGTCTTGGGTTCCGCCCCTTGCGCTGAGTTATCGGCCATCTGCCTCAAACTCTCAACAGGACTGTGAGTCTCTAAAAGATGACAGTGCACTTCACTACTGTCAGGCTTCTGCCAAAGCTGACCACTTCAGGAGACGGTCACATGTTTTCTTTACAAGATAGAAATAATTAAGTGGGTGGATTCATAGATTCAATTACTACCCGCTTAACAAACAGTAAATTAGGGGAAATGAGAAAAGGGCTTTTGACAGGAAAGGGGATGTATGACTTTGTCCTCCCAGCTTCAACAGAACATGCTAGTGATGAGCACAAGAACATTGGACTCTACAAAATGCAGGAGAGTGTTAGACTCAGTCAAATTCACTCACTAAGCACTAGATTGAAATGAAGAGCACTGGCCTTCTAAGTCTCTTTGTATGCTAATGCATGGTTCATATCTCAGAAAGTGTTGGTTTTCTCTTTTGTTTTGTTTTGGGGAGCTATTCCACATGTGTGAGCATATTTTTGCTTGGTTTTGGGATTCTGTAGCCAGCCAGTTGAGAGAAACATGCCCTGCTTCTAACAAAGTCATTCTAAAAACAGCAGAAATTCCCAAACTGGGGTTAGGGAGACATCTCAGTTGCAAGGACCAAAGCTAGGGACACCGCCACAGAACTAAATGTCAGGTGGGCATGGCAGGGCACTTTGGAGGCTGAGAAAGGGGGTCCCTGGAGGAAGCTGGCTAGTTTGTCTATCTACTTTGGTGGAGATGTGGGGTCAAGTGAGAGACTCTGCCTCAAATCATAAAGTGGAGCTTGAGAAAGATACCCAGTCTCTATCATCAGCCTCCTCCTCATATAAGCAGACACAGGCTCCTGCTCATATGTGTGAACATGTATGCACATATACAAACACACACACACACACACTATTTTCAAAACTAACCCAGAAGTAGTATTCCCAACTTTTGACCTTTGCTGAGAACATTTGATGGATCTGTGTTGCGGTAAATCTCCAACCCAAATAAGCTCGGGCAAAGACGACACAATTCAATTGATATAAATACAAGCAAGCTGCACACCTAGATTGGGCAGATCTACCACTACACTACCATCTTCCCCATCTATGAGACCCCTTACAACTTGCGGTTTCTCCAGGCTACATGCTTCTACTCCACTTTTCTTCCACCCCCTCCTCCATCTTCAATCCTCTCTTCTTCTCCCTCCTCCTTCTCTACTAAACTTTTCGCTACACCTTCCCTTCTCCTGCCCAATCATCGGCTCTAGCCTTTATTTTACAAATTAAGGTGGGGAGAAAGTTCTCGGGAAGTCACTTGAGTACTGACTCACATCTTGTTCTCAACACCTCCCAGAAGAGCGGAATTAGCATCAAAATACAAGCAGCCGCAGGGCTATCCGGCACAGAAATATATGGACCAATCAGATTCAAGAGCCACTTCAGCATTAGCCTATCGTGGAGGGGAGAGATGGGACTGTGCTCCAGGGTTGTCCAAGGTCCTGGCCACTGATATTAACTCATCTGCTGCTTTCCTCGTGGCTTCTCTCTGGTTACCATTAAGTGCAAGTGCTACTGCGGTCATGAAGCCCACACACACTGGCTTTCAGCTGCTGCTCCTCTCTGGGATTTTGGAGGAGAGCAACTCCTTGGCGGGCTATAGCAAGCAGCTGCAGGAAGCAGAATGACATCACCTCCCCCAACACCAAGAAGTTTCTCCAGGGTCAGGCGTGCATCAGCCATTTTTTGGACAGAACACACACAGTCTACCTCTTTCCGCCCTGGAAACTGTGCTCACAGCTTTAGGGAGTCCAGCTTTTTGTGAGTGCCAGGTGATGTCAGAGTGAGTGTCCTAGCACTTCTGACACTCTGCAGGTGCTTCATTCATGGGACCCCATACGTCCCTACCAGATGACGGCATGGGAGACAGACACTAGGCTCTAGACCTAACTTCATTTAAAGTTATAAGGCCTTTGGGGGACAGACTCGCCCATTTTTTTGGACTGATTCTAGAGATGTTGGGCCAATCACAATGGGAAAGATACCAGGGTAGGGTGGAGATGGAGAAGAGCTTCTCAAGAGATTTCTCTACAAATAAGATTTCCCAGCAATAGCGTCTCACTTCTATCATCAACTCTCAATCTGGGCTATGGAAAATCCTGCATTGTGGGTCAGACATGGGGTTGGAATGACAGTTAAAGATAAGTTGCTTTGTTCCCTGCAAGAAGGGGAGAGGTCTATAGGACAGAAACAAAATCACACTGTATTTTAATTCCATCCAAAAGGATAATTCTTCTTTCATATGTATTGCTAAACTTAGCATAATTCATTCTTTGGACATGATTCTGAGAGAGCCAAATAACTGAGTATGAAGACCAGGAGAAGTATGTTTAAAATATTCATACTTTTCAATTTCTGACAATTCCTGGGAATGTTGCTTTATTGTGTGTGAATGTCAAAGATACACATGCCAAAAATTTATAAACACTAAGAAATGTGTCTTTTTCCCCTACCGTGTATTTCTAAAGTGCATCGTTGTAGCCAAATAAATCTACTTTTTAAAAAGTAAAGAAAATGAGTTTTGCTGTTGTAGTTGCTGATACAGTTAACTTGGCTGTACCCTGCCTTTCTCAGGACAGACACTAGACATAGATGAGTGAGTTTCCTCAAACTCGCCCAAAGTTCCAGAAACCCAAGTTTCACCTGTTCACAATTTTGTCATTTGAATTTCTGAGGTTAGGCTCTTTCTGTGTCCAGAGGTAGCCACCTATCTGCTGATGGCATCTCAAGCTGTCAGGGACACTGGCGTACCTCCTCAGAAAGATGTACCTTAAAAAAAAAAAAAAACAAAACCGCAGTGCCTCCAAACCTTGAGTTCCACAGCAGGAAGCTAACTGAACAAAATGGTGTCTCTAGCAGCTGTCCAAGTCCACTTGCTGCAGAACTGGGAAGGAGGAGAACTAAGAATCCGAACTCCTCATCCTCAGCCTTCTTATGGGAGCCCATCTCCTCTGCCAGTGCCAGGACCAAGAAGCCCTCCCCCCACCCCCTCAGTGATTAAGCAGTTTGCCTCCACCACCTTCTCGTGAAACAGTCAGGCTTTGTATCCTTGCTTTCCCACCACTGACACAAATAAGACCCTTCCACCACAGGAATTCACACAGCTTCTGATTACAGTGGGGTCCTAAGCAACTGTTGTCAAGATGAACAGGGTATGGGCTTTAGAGGAAGCCAGAGTTCAACCTCAGTTCTGGAACTGCATGCTGGAGACCTTGGGAAAGTAACAAAACCTTTCTGAAATTCAGTTCCTCTTGTTTGAACATATGCTAAAGTAACAAAGTTGCTATAAGGACCCTGTCATGCTGCCCTGTTGAGAGCAGAGTTTTTTATGTAGCTTGTGTAGTCCACTGACGCACAGAGCACTCACTGAATCCCTTAGAACTGCTTCCCACAGTGTTCGGCAAGCAGAAGGCTGCAGAGTGCAGATAGAACTATCTTTCTTATCTTCTTTGCCTCTCTCAGTGCCTCCCATGAAGGAGCTTATTTTGACCAAGGCATCAGTCAAGGTCCCGGCAGGAAACAGATGGTGAGTCCGGGTTGAGGAGATCTTTTCAAAGGAACCATTTGCAGGGATGACGAAGGGAACTCTCAGGGAGTGGTTGAGCACTCCAGAACTAATTCCAGCAGAAAGGTGTCTGCTCCCTTGGAGTTGAAGGTCAAGGAGCAGAGTTGTTGCTAAGCCAAAGGAGCCATAGCTGAAAGTAGACAGCTCCAGGGGACCTAAACCCCTCAGTGGAAGAGAGGCAAGGAGGGGAAAAAAAAGATTCATTCCCTTCCATCCCAACACTTGTACTTTCTGATTTCTGGCTGGTGCTACCAAGGGCCAAAGTCAGGACTGGCTGTGGACTTCTATACAAGGCTCTGCTCTCACAGAGTGGAGACAAAGCTCTGCCTGTATGGAGAAATACAAGATAGTCATTAAGTCAACCTGAATATTCAAATTAACAGCCCTCTTTCCTAATCTCCAAAGTTCTTCAGCTACTACTAATTATTATTAATTATTAATAGTAATTAATAATTATCATATATTATATATCAACAATATGTAGGTAACTTCTAAAATAGTGCTTAAAATCTACTCACATTTTCACATCTCTCTCTTGGACATTATATTTTTTACCAAGGCTAAAGAAATCTTAGACTTAAAAGATGAAATTAATTCACTTTCTAAGTTCTTAAATGCCTGTGCATAACCAAAAGCTGTCTGGGTGATGGAGCCAGCCCTGTAGATTCCACCTGGCCTTGGAAAGCCAGGATCCACTCCCCAACACCACAGTTGGTTTGGATGGACACCCTGCTTAGTGTCAGTCATCTGGTCCCATGACCCAAGAGCTGCCATGAGATCCACAGACTTTACCCAACACAGCCTAATCAGCACTGGCAATGCATAAAGCAGGTTGCTAATGGAAAGGCACGGTCGGTACTAGGTAATCCTTGCTCCAGTCTACCCTGCCAGCCCAAAAACAAACAAACAAACAAACAAACAACAACAACAACAACAACAACAAAAACTCTGATTGGAAATGAGTGGAAATAATGCTAGTTCTACTGATAATTTTGCACCATTTTTGCTATTCTAGAAACTGTGGTAAGGGCCCCACATAGATCACCTCAACCCTACCAGCCCTCAGATGAGCATATGCTGTAGATTTTTATTTTATAACCAAGGGGCATGAAGCCACTTGCCCAAGACTAAAACCTGAGGAGTGGAAGGGCTGGTGTTGGTGCTCCAGGAACCAAACTCCAGATTGTGTTTGGGTTTTTATTTGTTTTGTTTTTCTTTTTTATTTGTTTTAGCTAAAATAGAATTATGTCACTTTCCCCTTCCCTTTCCTCCTTCCAGCCCTTTCCAGACACCAGTCCTACAACCCCTCCCACGCCCCCTTCTCAAAC
>JADRCD010145952.1:1402-13518 GCA_019843815.1 Montemys delectorum | reverse complement strand
CTCTCAAGTGCTGGGATTAAAGGTGTGCGCCACCACCACTGTGCTATAAAACAATTCTTGAGAAAGGAAAATAACTATTCCACCACATGTTTTTCTTAATACTTAAGCCCCACCCTGGAGGTTAAGTAGCTTCAAACCTCCTTAACCATATCCACTGCTTACTGTGGCGCTTAGGCAAACTCCTTTCCATAATCCTTATCACTCAGCACATCTTGCTTTTCTGCTCATTGAATAAACTCACTAACTTTGCTGTTCTCTGACTTACAGTGTTCTCTTCTGTGCTGGTCCTCACAGTGGCTCCTCATTGAAAGTCGATATGAGTGAGCCATTGTTTCCTAACCAATACTCTATTCAACATTCTTCCCATTAGTGACATTAAAATGTTCCATACCCCAGGGCTGGGAGATGGCTTAGCAGTAAGCACACTTTCCACTCTTGCTAAGGACCCGTTTGGTCCCAAGAACCCACATGGCAGTTTATAAGCATCTGTAATTACAGTTCCAAGGGATCTGATGCTCTTTTCTGGCCTTGGGCACCAGGCACACACACATATATATATATACACGCATTTAGGCTGAACACTCATATACATAAAAACAAAAGTAATCTAAAACTAATTTTAGAAGTCAGCAGTACATGAGACATTGACATCAGAGTTCTTTTTATTTTCTGGCAGTAGGTGTGCAGTAGAACAATCAATCACTTTAGAAAACAGTCTCGCACTCTCTAGTAGGTATGAGCATCCCTGTAGTCTACAAATTAGTCATTGTGCTGTTGGTTGTACATACAAGGAAATTTACTGTTGAAGAACTTCGTAGAAGCTCTCCTTTGTAATAACAGAAGGCTGAAACAACCCCAAGATCCATTCACAGAAGATGGAGAAGCATAGTATAATCTATCTAGATGGTGGAATATTACATAGCAGTAACAATAGATAAATATAGCTTTATGCCACAACATGGTGGGAATTTTTAGAGTTTTTTTTTTTCTTTTTCTTTTTAAAATAGAGTTTCTCTATAGCCCTGGCTGTCCTGGCACTCACTATGTAGATCAGGCTGGCCTCGAACTCAGAGATTCTGCATCTGTCTTCTGAGTGGTGATATTAAAAGTATATACCATTATACCTGGGGTCAGCTTCTTAAGTTAAAAACAAAATACAAACAAGTATCAAAAGATAGCATGTTGTTGGGTACGGCATGTGCTTATAATCAGGAGACTGAGGCAAGAATGTTGAGGTTGAGACTAGCTTGGACTATGGAGTGAAACTCTGTCTTCAAAAACAAACAAAATATAGCCAGGAGGTTCTTATAAATCTGAGGCCAACCTGGGCTACGATTAACAAAACAAATTAACAATTAACCCAAGCAAAACAAAACCACTTACAATAACAACAAAAACTAATAATAAAAATACATGACAAATTATAAATATGTTTTAATTCTGTATACATACACTATTGTGTGTGTGTGCGTGTGTGTGTGTGTGTGTGTGTGTGTGTGTGTATGTGTGTATGTGTGGGTATGCATGGTGATTTTTAAAAACTTTTTGTTGACTCTTTGTGAGTTTCACATCAGATGCCCAGTCCCACTTGTCTCCCCATTCTGTCACATCCACCCTTGCCCTTGTAACCTCCCCTCCCAAAATAAAGCACACACACAGACAAATAACAACAACAGTAACAACAACAAAGCATAGAAGGCATCTCATGGAGGTGGGAGTGCACCAAGTGTGAGTTCCTCTGTCCACACAGCTTCACTTGCCAGTGTTCATCGCAATGAGTCATTGGTCTGGTTCAAGATCTCTGGCTTCTGTGATATCATCAATATTGAATCCTCATCAAGAGTTACCCTGTTCTTGCCCTGTGTGATGGAGGTCCTGCAGCTTAGGATCAGCAGGACTGGACCTTTCCCAACCATTTGCAGATGATAGAGATTTTGGTGTAGGCCAACTCAGAGCCCTGGATTTGGGCCTGGTGGTCATTGAGTTGATCAGCACGAAAGCTCTCCCTTATCTACACCACCAGGGAAGCTCTCCAATACTGCTCCATCGAGGCCACCCAATGCCATGACCTCCAGGAGGCAGGGTCAGCTCTCCTGCTCTCAGGCCCTCAGGCCCAGCCCTTCAGAACACTGTAGCCAATGAGGGGTGAGTCTAGTTCTGCACAGCCTCTACACATTCATGTGGTCCTAGAAGGCTGCCTGACCAGGGCGGCCCTCATGTTTTCTAGTGGTTAATATCACACTGTGTGGCACAGCAGCAAGCTGGCCTGCCTGTGCCATGTTGCTGCAGGGCAGGTCTGTGGGTGATATGGTGGTCCACAGGTCTCTGTCTGTCTTCCCCCTCCCATGTTGTACTTCCTAGATTTGATTTGAGTTTTGAGTCCTTTGGCCACTATGGTGATCTGAATACACCTGGCCCATGAAAAGTGGCACTATTGGGAGATATGGCCTTATTAGATAAGATGTAACCTTCGCAGAGGAAGTGTGTCACTGTGAAGGTGGGTTTTGAGGCTCCTTTGTTCAAGCTTTGCCCAGTGTGGAATGAGACCCTCCCCCTGGCTGCCTAAAGAACTGAGTCTCCTCCTGATTGTCTTTAGATCACGATATACAGCTCTTGGCTCCTCCAGCAGCATGGCTGCCTGCACACTACCCTGTTTCTCAACACGATGATAAAGCACTAAACCTCTGAAACTGTAAGCCAGTTCCAATTAAATGTTTTCCTTTATAAGAGTTGCCTTGATTGCCGGGTGGTGGCGGCGCATGCCTTTAATCCCAGCGCTTGGGAGGCAGAGGCAGGAGGATTTCTGAGTTCGAGGCCAGCCTGGTCTACAGAGTGAGTTCCAGGACAGCCAGGGCTATACAGAGAAACCCTGTCTCGAAAAACAAAAACAAAAACAAAAACAAAAAAACAAAAAAACAAAAAGATTTGCCTTGATCATGGTATCTCTTCTCAGGAAAGGGGACCCTATCTAAGATAGCCACTAAGCCAGGCTTCAAGTTAGGATGAACAAAGGACTGCTGTCTGTTTCACCCCTGACTGATAGAAGACCACCATCACCAAAAAGGTATCTCTTTGCCAGGGGTGGATGTGGTGATTTTATGGGCATCACTGTGTGAATATGCTACTCCATATGTGGATTTATTGGAATGACTTTCAGGCTGGGTCAGTTCAACTAACCCAACAATGACCAGCTGTGAGTGGGAAATTCGAGAATCTAGAAGTTTCTCAGTCCTACAAGGCTGGGTGTCTTCCTAGCAAGTGCAAGCAGACAAAGAATGAGCCCTTCCTTCTTCCACTGTCCTTACGTAGACCTCCAGTAGAAGGTGTGGCCCAGATTAAAGGTGTGCCTCAAGATCTGGATTAAAGGCATGCTCGTCTTCTAGCCTCAAGATCTGGATCAAAAACTGTGTCTTCCAGCCTCAAGATCTGGATCATAGGTGTACCCGCCATTTCTGGATTGTAGATTATTCTGGATATAGTCAAGTTGACTACTGGCAATCGCCATTAGCCCAACTCTGGTTCTCCAAAAAAGCAGCAAGTGCTCTTAAATGCCCTGGATGACATGTTACAAAACAATCTTTTTTTTTTGTTGTTTGTTTTTCAAGACAGGGTTTCTCTGTATAGCCCCGGCTGTCCTGGAACTCAGGCTGGCCTCGAACTCAGAAATCCACCTCCCTCTGCCTCCCAAGTGCTGAGATTAAATATGTGCATCACCACTGCCGGCCGAAACAATCTTTTAATGAACCCTAAACTCATGCGAAACTAAGCAGTACATTTCTAAGGGTTCACATTTAATACACCTTTTAAAAACACTTCAGGCAATTACGTTTGAGTCTCATGATGATGACCTGAGGGAAGCCTGCAGGAGCTATGTTACTCCAAAGGATCTGCTCCCAGGCAGATGAGCAGGGTCACAAGTATTCATTATTTAACTAAAAGTCCAGATGAACAGTGTTTTTAGATTTATTTATTATTATACATAAGTACATTGTGACACACCAGAAGAGGGCCTCAGATCTCATTACCAGTGGCTGTGAGCCACCATGTGGTTGCTGGGATTTGAACTCAGGACCTTTGGAAGAGTAGTCAGTGCTCTTAACTGCTGAGCCATCTCACCAGCCTTCCAGAACAAACAATTAAGCTTGCAGGAAGCCATGCAGAGAACAAGGATGACAAGCTACCGCTAGGAGACACAAGCCAGCTTCCCTCAGGCAGTTAAGGGTGAGTGGGGCTAATTGGTGGATCCTGAGTGTGTCATGGAGCTCACATGATGGATCTTTCCACTGAATGCATGAATAACTCTCTGGTTGGGCTGAGGGAACATGCATAGATATATGGATTCCTAACTGGTTCAACCCACGACTTATTCGAAATACAACCAATATCAACAGAGGTCATCTCCCTCTCCATCCAGTTCCTGCCATACACCTCAAGGAAACCCACCCAGCAGGACAGGTGTTCTCTCTTGGAGAAGCTCCTACCCCGTAGGGTCTTTTTTTTTTTTTTTTTAACAGAGAGAAAGAGATAGAGATAGAGATAGAGATAGAGATAGAGATAGAGATAGAGATAGAGATAGAGATAGAGAAAGAGATAGATATATTGGGTATTGGAAAGATGGCTCAGTGGTTAAGAGCACTTGAAGCTCTTGTAGAGGACCTGGGTTCAGTTTCTGATACCTACATGATGGCTAACAACCATCCACAATTTCAGTTTTAGGATATTTGACCTTCCTTCACCCCTCTTCAGACCTCCTTGGGTACCAGAATATACATGGTGCACATAATATACATGCAGACAAAACACTAATACCCATAAAATAAATATAATAAAATATTTTAAAAAGACTTAGTTATTTTTATTTTATGTGTATGGGTAGATTTCACACATGTATGTCTGGGCACCATGTGTGTTGGGCTGAGGAAGCCACAGAGGGTGTGGGAGACTTTGGCACTAGAGACAGTTGTGAGCCACCAGGGGATGCTGAGAACTGAACCGGGGTCCTCTAACTGTTGAGCCTCCAGCTCACTCTTTTTCTTAATTAATCTATGTTGACTCTATTTACTCCCTTTCCAAATTTGTTTATTTTTCTTGGGTGTGAGAAAGAGAATTCTTGGAAGCCGCTGGCTCGGGGCGGCTTTGGTGGGTATTGAGTTTTTAGGATCCTAGTTCCGTAAGTTAAGCCTGCTTCAAGAACCTACATCAGTGACATCAGAAACATGACTTAGCCATTTATATGACCTCATATTCTTTCCTTCCTCAACTGACAACAAAGACTCAACAACAAGCAAACACAACTTAGAGAACAAACATTAAGACAAATAAAATAGCCAGGCAGTTGTGGTGCTCGCCTTTAATCACAGCACTTGGGAGGCAGAGGCAGGCAGATCTCTGAGTTCGAGGCCAGCCTGGTCTACAGAGTGAGTTCCAGGACAGCCAGGGCTACACAGAGAAACTCTGTCTCGAAAAAACAAAAAACAAAAAACAAACAAACAAACAAAAGACAAATAAAATAATGTTGTCCTTTCCAAAGGAGTAAGAATTAGGCTTGCTTCTTAAATTTACTTAAGATTAGATTAGTCTATTTAGTTTAGCCTAGCTAATTTTAAATAATATAATTAGGTTTTTGTTTGTTTGTTTTTGTTTTTTGTTTTTTGTTTTTTGCTTGTTTGTTAGGCAGGGTATCAGGTATTGTGCAATTTAGTCTGGAGACCCTCGTCCACCTCTCAAGTGCTGGGATGACAGGCATTTGCCACCAAGCTTGGCTCTTTAACCGTGAATAAAATTCATTTTGCTTATATTTAAAAATGTGACTCTTTGGAGTTCTCTTTTTCTCTCTGTGTGTGTAGTATATCTCTGAAGAGAATATCAGAGTCTCTGGAGCTGGAGTTACAGGCAGTTGTGAGATGCCGCATGGATGCTGGACATCCAACCTAGGACCTCTGCAAGAGTGGCATGTGCTCTTCTTAACCAGGAGCCATTTCTCCAAACCCAAAATATGGTTCTTGTTTCTAATAATAAAGATTTTCCTTCTCTGCTTCTATAGAGAGAAGAGCTGAGACTGGTTACAAGTAAGTGATCTTTAGTGATGCAGGCCACTCACCCTGGGAGAAGCTAGGATAGGATATCCAACAGCAACTTGCAGAACAAAGGAAAGCCTTTACTTTTGTAGATGGTCTTCTTTTTTTTTTCCTATGTGTGTGGTGTACACGCACATATGCATGTTTGCATGTACTCAGGCACATGTGGCTGAGCTGTGCACAGGTTTGTAAGCTTGTGGAGGCCAGGGGTTGAAGTCAGGAATCACTCTGAATATAGTTCTCTCACCTTATTCATTAAGACAGACTCTCTCAATCAAACCCAGAGCTGGACGATGTGGCCCGTCTCCCTAACCAGCCCCAGGAGCCCTTGTCTGCATTCCTGAGGCTGGGAACAGTGCTCAGCATTATGTTGATTTTGGGACCTGGGCTATAGCCTCATACTTGTTTGTGGGCTTTAATCATTAAGTCATCTCCATGGCTTAACGTTTAAAGACTTTTGAGGGGAGAGATCTTTGAATCCTAATGTCCATCCCTACCTTGGGGCTGTGACATGCTACAAGTTTAAGCAGAATTGTCACAGAAGACTAATCTAATCTTAAGTAGATTTAAGAAGCAAGCCTAATTCTTTTTTTTTTTAAAAGATGTATTTATTTATTTTATGTGTATGAGTACACTGTAGCTGTAGAGATGGCCGTGGGCCATCATGTGGCTGCTGGGAATTGAACTCAGGACAGCCCTGCTTGCTCTGGGCCCCGCTCACTCTGGTGTAATACACTGTAGTTGTCTTCAGATAGCACCAGAAGAGGATGTCAGATCTCATTGTGGGTGGTTGTGAGCCACCATGTGGTTTCTGGGTTTCGAACTCAGGACCTTCGGAAGAGCAATCAGTGTTCTTACCCCCTGAGCCATCTCGCCAGCCTGCAAGCCTAATTCTTATGCCTTTGGAAAGGACGACATTATTTTATTTGTCTTAATGCTTGTTCTCCAAGTTGTGTTTGCTTGTTGTTGAGTCTTTGTTGTCAGTTGAGGAAGGAAAGAATATGAGGTCATATAAATGGCTAAGTCATGTTTCTGATGTCACTGATGTAGGTTCTTGAAGCAGGCTTAACTAGGATGGAACTAGGATCCCAAAAACTCCCTCTTCAGGGATAGCATCTATCAGCTAACAGTTTTAGTTTTCTGGAAACAATAGAACCAATGAATTAAGAAAAAAAGTTCTCCTTTGCTCATATTGAAATCAGATAGAGGACCTGAAATGCGACTGAGTGGCCCTGGGAGCATGAATATGCCACCACCTGCTTCACATTAGCCAATGTAGGGGGAAAAAAAAGAGTCAGGTAAGTTTTCTTCCTTTGCAACAGAGTGTCATGTAGCCCAGGCTAGACTCAAGCTCTGAGGCTGATCTTGAGTTTCTGATTCCCTTAGAGTTTAGGGGCTTCATCCTTACAGCTAGTATGTGTGTGATAGCAAGGATCAAACCCTAGAGGATACTGCCAGCTGTGCCTCGTTCCCCACCTCAGAGTCACAGAGCTTTGTAGGATTGGATCTTAGCTCCAGTTGCTGTGTGACCTCAGGAAGGTCACTTATCTTTTTCTGTGGCCTTAGGCTTCCATGACCTTGCCTCATGACTTCTGTGTGACTGTATTCAGAAGGGCCCTGAGAGTGGCTTAATTCTCTGCTGTTAACAGCCTGACATTCTCTGTACATTCTGAACGCAGACTTTTTATTGTGTGTGAGTTCGAAAATGTTCCAGTTCCAGGGTGGCCAGAGGCACCAGTTACAGGTGCTTCTGAGCTGCTTGGTATGGGTGGCTGGGAACTGAACTTTGGCCCTCTGCAACAGCAGTATGTCCTCTTAACCACTGGGCCTTCTCTCCAGTCCATCACAGAATTTAAATTTAAAATTTTTATTTTGTTCTGCATTCAGTAACTCATGTTGTGGGTCCTGGTTTGTTTTATGATAGGTTTTTTTTTTTTTTTGCTTTTGTTTTTGTTTTTTGAGACAGGGTCTCTGTATAGCCCTGGTTATCCTGGAGCTCATTTTGTAGACCAGGCTGGTCTCAAACTCAGAAATCCGCCTACCTCTGCCTCCCAAGTGCTGGGATTAAAGGCGTGTGCCAGCACTGCCAGAGATAATTTTTATTGTTTGAGAATTTCATAGATATTTCATATAATGTATTCTGATCAAACCATCCCTGTACTCTTCCCCCTTATCCCTCCCTTGGCCCACTTTTCCTTCCCAACTTTATATGCTCCTTTTCCCCCATTAAATCCATTTAGCACTCCCTGTATATGCAATGATGTAGGACAATCTATTAGACAGTGGGTGAGTCACTTCCCAGAAGAAAACTGACTCTTCTCCAGTAGACCAATAGCACCTCAGCTGGGGCGGGACTTCTAGAGTCCCTCCTCTATCTATGCTGTGATATCGTCTGGCTTGATCTTGGCAGCTCTAGTGTGTACAGTTACAAAAGCTACTGTGGACTCTGATTCTTTTGATCTGTAAACTATGATTAAATAATCTCTTCTTAGAAACAGACTTATGTGGCAGTTTCCAAGGGCTGGGGTTGTCAGTGGTGACAGGAAGACACAACCTGGGACAGCTGCCAACAGCCTGAGGAGTTCTTTCTTTCTCCATAGGGACCTCCACTCAAGTAAACTTGGATCCTTGACTACACTGCAGAAAAGAATCCAGGACAAGCCAGAGTCAGACTAAGTTAGTAAATCCATTAAGTAGAGATAAGACACAGGACATCCTTCACAGTGAAACCTGGCCATCTATTATTTATCTTTAAAACATTTTACTTTGTGTGTATGTGTGCATGTGCGTGTGTTCGTGCACACTTGAGTGTGCATGAACATTTATGCATGAGTGTGTAGGATAGAGGACAGCTTTTGTGTGTCTTGGGGAAATCAAGCTCAGGCTGTCAATTTTTCTTAAGAGAAAAAGCCAAATGAAGTGGCTTTGCAATGAGCACATAATATGAGTCTGTGCCTTTCTGTGTAGCTTTATCTGAAGATGTAATTTATAACAAAATTTTTGTTTTGTTTAGTTTTGTTTTGTGTTTTTCTGAAACAGGATTTCTCCCTATAGTCCTGGCTGTCCTGGAACTCACTCTGTAGAACCTGTTGGCCTTGTCCTCAGAAAACTGCCTGCCTCTGCCTCCCGAATGCTGGGATTAAAGGCCTATGTTACCACTGCCTGGCTATAACAAGGTTTAAAGGTTAACATTTTAAAACTAAGTAACAGGTAAAGTGAAAGAAAGAAAGAAAGAAAGAAAGAAAGAAAGAAAGAAAGAAAGAAAGAAAGAAAGAAAGAAAGAAAGAGAAAGAAAAGGAAAAGAAAAAGAAAATAAAAACACACCCTGGCTAGTTTCATTATCTTAAAAGGTATCCTTTGATCAACAAAATTGTAAGATGGTTTATGAAGTCCACTATTTAGATTTAGGGGTGGGAGAGATTTAGGGGTGCTTATACAATTAAACTCAAGGCCACCAACACCCTGGCCCTGAGTTAGCACAGGTTTTTTACCCGCCTTGTCTGTGACGTCTTCAGGCGGCCCACTGCTATCTCTATAGGCCATCTTGGCTTTATCGGTCATGTTGAACCTTCTTGACTCTCTGCCAGCAGGAACATAAGACAGGCTAGATCCTAAGTTAAGGACTGTCTTTCCCTTCCATGGCTTCTTTACCTTTCTCTTTATTCTATCTTGTTTCAGGGATAGAAAGATCCTCCTTCCCTAGGAAGGGAGAAATGAGGAATTGGGGTCCAATTTCATTCTGCAAAATGAAAATTTTCTAGTCATTTATTATACAACATTGTGAATATACTCCATTGTACAGAACATATATATTGGCCAACCTGTGTGGCTGAGTAAATGATGTCCAGGTTTCCTAAGACTTCCTACTGTAAAAAGTAAAGTGGAGAGTGAGCCACCAATCTGTGTCTTTTATACATTCGTGTGAATGAAATGAGGACATGACTGTTCCACAGGATGGCTGAGGAGAGGTTGTTATTGTAGACACGAGGGAGAGTTCAGCCAGAGGCACCTAGAAGATTGTACAGCAGAGAGAGGAAGAAGTATACTGGACATGACCAGCAGACAAGCCCAGGGCATGAGGGAAGAGAGATGAAGGGGGGAAGGGCAGAGACAGAGAGAGGAAGCAAGGGGTGGGCAGGGGGAGCAAAGAAAGAAGCCGAGAGAGAGACAGACAGAGAGAGAGGAAGCAAAGAGAGAGGGCCAAGAGAGGAGACAAGGAACACAGAGCAGAGGGGACCAAAGAGGACCAAGACAGCTTGTGGCCGAAATGACAAGAAAGCTGGGACACGAGAAGTGAAGCTTCTGAGGTAGAGAGGCTTAGGGTAGGGGGTGGGAGAGAGGAGCAGCGAGGAGCCACCAGTACTGAGTACACCTGGCACTTTGGTATGCACTTTGGTTAGCCATTTGTCCTGAGTTTCTTTGGGACTTGATAGTGTGCACTCATGTACATGAGATCACAGGAACGTATTCATACAACACCCACACCCACACACCCACATCCACACCCCCACACACTTCCTAGTGTTTTTACTGAGAAACAATGTAAACAATTGATATTACTGAACCATATATTTTAAATGATTGAGATGACACATTATGTAACAACTAAAATGATATTAAAATTATGTTTATAAATTTTTTTACACTATTATTTATTTCTTCTGAGTGGCTGTTTTGTGTTTCATTGCACACCTGTGGAAGTTTGGGAGTCAGTTCTTTGGATTCCAGGGATTGAATTCAGGTTATCAGGCTTGGGGGCAAATACTTTTGTCCAATGAGCCATCTCACCGGGTCCTAGTGAAATGATGTTTAAGGAAGACAAGACAAGCAGCCCCACAAAACTGAAAGAGTTCTTAAAGCAGCTTACTGAATGTTGGGGTGCACAAGAATCCTGTAAAGTTTGGGACATTCAAGAGGCCATCAATAGAAGATATCTTTCTGAAGCAGTTGCAACCTAGATAAACATCCGAGCAGCAAGGGATGGCGGCTAGGCCATTTCTCCTCACCACACCTATGCCAGATACTTCTCTCTAATTTGCTCCTTAAATCATCAACCCTGTGAGTCAGTCTCAGCATCATCCCCATTTTATAAACAAGGCAGCGAAGTTCAGAGAGGTGAAGTCAGAGGCTTGATGTCACACAGCATGGGGTGTGCCTGGCTAGGATGAGCAGTCTCTGAACCATAGACTCCATTTTACTGGCTTCCACAGGAGGCTTGAGTTGTCCCATGGAGGATCCCTGAGAAGGGACGCCCCATCCCCAGGAAACAGGAAGCCTGACCACATGCCGGATAAGCACTCACTCTCTACTTGTCTTTAGTCTACTGTTTCGTTGTTTTTAAAATCTTGTCTCTGCTTTTGGATAAACTTCCCAGAGGGCACCGACCTTGTGTGGTGTGTGCCATCTGTCTGCCCTGAGGCACCTGGCAAGAGTTGTATAATTGTTGATAATTGTTTGTGAAACCCTGAAATAACTCTTGATCAGTGGTTCTGCCCTGCATCGAGGAGCTTGGTACATGAAAGTAAAGCTGTGGCCTTGAGTCTCTTTCCTCGTTCCAAAACCTCCCTCAAGGCCTGGCAGGTGGGGAGCTTTATTTACAGGGACTGTGGCTTAGGTTGTGGGTGTGGCACGACGATCCCCGGACATCCATCTTTACATACACCCCCACTCCCTGACTCTCTAGGGTTGCAGATCCACACACTCAATGCCTGCTGAGGCCTGCCTTCCCCAACCCCAGGTTTGCCTTCAAGAGCTAGCCAATGGCAGAATGAAAATATCTGGAGAAAAAAAAATGTATGTAATTTGCATGAATCTTTCTTCTATTGCCATTCCCTAGGGAACATGGCATAACAAATGTCTATAGAGCCCTACCGTGGATGAGAGACTGAGTTGAATCGTCTGGAATTTATTCACAGAATATGGGCCAGAGCCAGGCATTCAGTGGCTGTTGAGCACTTACCTAGCATGAGGTTAATCCCTAAAATGCAGGAATGAAACGTGTGTGTGTGTGTGTGTGTGTGTGTGTGTGTGTGTGTGTGT
>JADRCD010145950.1:0-10748 GCA_019843815.1 Montemys delectorum | reverse complement strand
CAGTCTCTCCAGCATCTGCTGTCACCTGAGTCTTTTATCCTAGCCAATCTGACTGGTGTGAGGTGGAATCTGAGAGTTGTTTCTTGGTAGAATAGAACAGTTGATACAACTTTTCTCAATGCTGTACATACAGGGACAGAGAATCTCAGTATAATAGTACTGTGAGAGACTACGAAAAGCTACCCTATGATTCAGGGGGAAAAAAAGGTTTTTATATAACATTAAAAAAAATAAAACTATCGTTTGTTCTTGAATTGTGTATGCATGTATCAGTGTGTTAAGATTGCACATATACACTTGAATATAGTGAGGACAGAATTAAGACACTTCTACATCACCAAAGAAAACTGACCGGTAATCAGGAAACCAAAATATCTGGTGTTTAGATTAAAGAGAAAACCAATAGACAATATCAGTAGGAAAAGTAGTATTTTTTACATAGGATATAATAACATGAGAGAAAAGTATGTTGGATAATATAACAACAAATGATATATACAGACAAAATTTGTCTCACGTTATTTTGAAAGTCTTGTTTGTATTTTCATACAGTGTGTTTACATGTGTTCCCTTGTCATTACTGCTGTGATGATTTGCATGAAAAATATATTCTGCCACCCCACTGATTCTGGGCTCACTTCTTGATTTGCCTCAGCTAATGGCCTCAAAATGGAAGTAATATACGACAAGTAGAATCTGTCATTTTAAATGTCCTTGCATGGCTTGATTTGTTAGTGCTACCCAAATCCATTACTGAAGGTAGCTGTCTGTTTTGATGATGCATGTAGAGATGACTCAGGTCCAACCAAAGGTGGCTGACAAGTCCCCAGTCAAGCCAAGCAAAGCCACAGACAAACTCAAGTAACAAAACTCAGCCATAGAGACTTGTCTTCATTTTTCCTAATAACCACAGAAGAACTTGAATAATATTTCTTAAGGGAGATACCTGAAAAAAAGACATAGCATTTATAAAGACAAGTATATACTTGTCTATGAAATAATTATATTGAGTATTTTAATAGTGATGATTTAAATTCACTGTTCAACACTTTTGTCAACATTTTTTGGGAGACTGAATTTTTATATTTTGATGCTTGCTAGTTTTGTTTATTCTTTTTTATTCAATTTTTGACTACAGTAACAGTATAATGATTCAAAACAACATTCCAATACCACTAAAAAATTGTCCAAAAATTCAGAGGACCTGAATTAGGACTTCAGAATGGAGAGATGAAGAGGCCAAGTTTGTGACACTTTATCACAAAATGGACTTAGAAAACTTAATAGGTTTATTTGCTACACCATTTCACATCCAAATTCAATTTTCAATGCACCTTTAAATTCTAAACAACGTAATTGCTGTTTTTTAAAAATTTAGAATTTGTAGTTAATTACTTTCTCCTCCATAAAACTAACATCTAAATAAAATGATTTCAGAAAAAAAGGAAATGGGATTTCATTTTAAGGTATAGAATACTTCTAAATCCTTAATGTTTGCAAAAGATGTTAAAAACAACATTGAACATCTGAATTTTTTATCAGTTACTCCAAACAGTAAAATGAACTCAAGTATTCAAGGAAGAAAAGTTTGGTTTTTATACAATTTGAGAGGATGATTTTCAAATATACTATAGAAGAATTTGAATGCAGCAACTTGGCTGCTCTGACAAGAGATTGCATCCAAAGACCTTCTATGTCTATGTGGTATAGCTGGAATGCAGACACTCGGTGGAATAAAATATAATCTGGCTGGAATACAGACACACTCTTCATACACATTTCAATCCCAAACAATGTAGGTAAAGTTAGTTTGAAGAAGGGAGCATCTAAATTTCAAAGTGGTTTCTAATTAAGGACACACGGACACATAAAGTGAGGAATCAGATAAAGATTTGACAGGATACACCTAACACCTAACTCACAGAAGATCACAGGAGAGACTAATTAATTAAATAGTGTGTGTGTGAGAGAGAGAGAGAGAGAGAGAGAGAGAGAGAGAGAGAGAGAGAGAGAGAGAGAGAGAGAGCAGTTTTATTGGGAGAGTTTTACAAAGATAAACTGGAAGTCATGACAGAATAGGCTAAAGAATGAGGAGTCAGAAGATTAGTATGAGGACAAGCAGACAAATTCAGTAAGAAGCAGAGAGGAGAGAAGCCAGTTTCAATTAGTCTTCTTGGAGAAGAATTTTGAGCCAGAATATCTCAGTTGAACTATCCAAACAGATGTCAGAAAGAAAGAGAAATGATGAGTAAGCCTCCAAGATGACAATTACATCTTATCATGTAATTATTCCTGAAGAATAAAAGTTACTTTTACCCTATATATTGATTGTATATTATACAATCAATTGATTCAAAAATTATTACATATGAACCTGGAATATAAATCTGGTGTATCTTATTTGTAACAATAATCCTATAAATATCAGTTTTTACTAAAGACATTATGTTTTTCAGAATTTATAGTACAAAAGCTTATCTAAGCACTGTGATTTGAGATTCAGCATAGCAGAAGTCCAAACTTCACATTATTTAAAGAAAAGAAAACTAATTTTAAAAATAGTATATGTTTTTAAGTTGATCAAGTCAGTCTTTAAACACCAGTGTATTTTACAAATACTTTTGTGAATCATAAAATAATGGAGTTATTTTTTAACAGGTTAGAGAATTATATTTGTAAATAAAAGGTTTAAGAATAGATTAAGACACAACGTATGTAAGGACTACAAATGGAACAGTATCAAGAACACAAATAACGTAAAATGAGAAAGAATCTGATAAGGGTTACTGTTGTGTGATCTGTGAAGCCTTTAACCTGTTTGTGTGTGTGTGTGTGTGTGTGTGTGTGTGTGTGTGTGTGTTGTATGTTTTCTTTTATCAAAACTTCAGGGTTTCCTGTATCTTAGATCTGACTCTAAATATCTGATCTGCTTTTCTCTTAGAAATTTAGCTTTTCTCTACTATCCATTTGTCCATATATAGTTGGAATTTCATGTTAATAGAAAAAAACTGACTGAATTACTTCAAAGGAGAATGAACACAAGAAAGTGAGCCTGAGAAAGTGAGAATGGTGGTATTTTAACAATTTGTAATATTAATACATGGTGGTGTGCAAAAATAGCTGTAATTTATAAATGGTCCTCTATAAAGACTGTAAAAAAACTCTCAACTGCTGAGAAAGACTATTGTTTGTTTAAAAAGGCGTATCTTAGAAACCCTACAGAAAAGATTCCTCTCCTTGGTTTAAGAGGCAAAAATGATTCATGATCAAAAACCTGAATTTTATGTAATTAGCTCCATGTTGGTATCAATGATAAGTTTTGATTTTGATGGGGATGTTAGCTTAAATTAGAAATGATCATTTAATTGATTAATACATCCTTAAGGAAAACTTAGCTAAACACTGAATACAGCATTTTATATTATGAGTTCACATACTCAGTTTAATCAGACACTGATCGGTTCCTCCCTCACACTTGGGTGCAACACTGAACTAACATCTTGCAGGTAGAACACAATTGTAAATAGAAGTGTGTAGCTAGGTTGGTGTTTATGCTTCTTGTTTGGTATCTTACAAAGTGCCTTCCTGTACAAAGATGATATCGTATAAGCATGAAGGCTTGAATTAGGCACCAGCTCAACTTCTCTATGTTCTGTGATTTGTGTAGATGTTATCTTCAGAAACATGGCCTCAACAACCTTGATTGCTTGGAGGATCCCATGGGATCCCTATTGCAAACAACTCAATTATATGTAAGCCAAATCTGATACTGGAAGCTTCATTTGGTGACAGTTGGGACTCTGTCTCCCCCATTATTTGGCAACTTCATTTAGATTTCCTTTATATGTATATGTATTTTAAGAAGGTTCTAGTGTATTAGGCATATATACTACTCCTCAATTTACTCTTAATTTTAGTTCTCTCTCTTCCTGTATTTCCTCCTTTGCCCCCCTCTTTACTCACCTCTGTCACTGGATCTCCATGTTCTATTCAACCCCCATATAGTCATAACTCACTCATTTACCTTTCCTGGGAGACCTTTCTGATCCTCTAGCCTACTACTTTATACCTAACCTCTGTTGTTCTTATATCTTATTTATAATTGAGTTAAGAGTTAACAACATCTTGTAAGCTAATATACACCATGTTTGTCTTTCTGGGTCTGCTTTACCTCACATAGGTTGATTTTTTCTACTTACATGAATTTACCTGCAAATTTGATGGTTGCATTTTTTTTAAATAGCTGAACAACATTCTACTGTATTGGTAACACATTTACTTTATCCATTTATTTGATGAGGGAAATCTAGGTTGTTTCTAATTTCTGGCAATTATAAATACAGCAGAAACGAACATGGTTGAAGAACTCTTGTGGTAAGATTAAGCATCCTTTGAGTATATGGCTAATATTTGGAACTGGATCTTGTAGTATTACTCCTCCACATTACTGAGGACCCATAAGACTGATTTCTGTAGTAATTGTACAAGTTTTGATTCCCACCAGCAAAAGATGAGTATTCGCTTTACTCATCTCCTTTTTTAGCATGAGCTGTTATTATTATTATTTTTTGCTCCTAGCCATTCAGAGAGGTATAAAATAAAAATCTCAAAATAATTATAATTTGCATTTCCCTGATGCTGAACATTGCTTTAAATGTTTTTTGCCTATTTGAGTTTCTGCTACTGAGAATTCTGTTCATATCTATACCCAATTTTTAATTAAGTTATTTGTTTTCTTCATATGATGTACAATAATTAATCAACAGAGATTTATTCTAACCAATAAAAGAAATTAGTATATGATTAATCAACATAAATATAAAACTTTAAACATACTATGGGAAAAATGTGTCTTTATTCACAGCAATGGCAATTTAGTATGTACTAAACATGGTTTGCCCTTATATATATTTAGATAAAATATATTCCATAAAATGTAAATGTTCTTATTTTAAAAAATTATCTCAAACATTTCTCTTGTATTAGTAACTTAATAATTATGATTTTTACTATTTTTTTGTGATTTAGTAGTTCCCTATGATTATCAGGAATTCGTGTATAACATTTACTATTATATTTAATGACATTTGTTTTTGCCCAGCCTCTGTCTCTGATTTGCTTTATGTGTTTTTCTTTTCAAAATTAAAACCTCCTCTCACAAAAATAAGTGTGAAAGAAGCAATACAAATTGGTGTATATCTGCCTAAAATAGATTACTGAAATCAAAAGTATTACCACAAAGCATGTCTCTTCTATTAATGTGCCATATTAATTGTCAATCTAGAAAATGCTTGCTTCTATTAAAATTATTCTATTGCATTGTCATAACTAGTCTAATGTTAAGATTATTAACCACCAATTTTTTAAATGCATGTCATCCTCAAGACTAAAATTTAAAATAAATGTTAAATTTACACTATTGTTCAAATCCAGACCAGCTGTATTTGATTACTGGTAATTATGTTTTCTTATCATTAAAACTCTTAGAGTTTGGTGGGAAAAATCTTCCATAAGGCAATTGTAAGTAGTTTCTAATGGTCCAGTTTAGAAAAGTAGTTAGTTCCAAGGCATTTCAGAAGTACATCCCTGAATTTGATGGAGACTAAGATGGAAAGAGATCACATGGGTATGTAAGCAAAGTAGAAAGGAAATGATGTATTTATATTATAATTTCAAAAATAAAAACACTCAATAAAAGCAAAATATATTGTTGATTTTTTTCTATTTCTATTATTTAAGGCTGAAGTTCAAAAGATCATTTCAGAAAATTCATCTACATTTAGTAAAAAATTTATCAGACAATACAACTTTTCCTGTCACAGACAAATTCTAGATTGTCCCTGTGTTCATGTGTCTATCTGTACAACTTGGAGCAGAAAGGTGACTGTGTGAAAAGCAGATGTCCAAGACAGCAGTGGTGGGCTGATTATCGGTAAAGTGTGATAACACATTTAGGAAAATATAATAATGGATGCACTGCTATTTGGGTGTTAACTGAATAATACTAATGACAATAACCTACACTAAAATATTATTTTATTCTTCAAGACCCTTCTTCATATGTATCCATATATTCTACAGCATGAGTATGTTTCTGACTGCTCAATAGCTGCAGACTAATATTAATCCTTGACAGACATTTTAAAAGTATTACACTGGTCTGAACCTAAATAATTCAATCTATTTATTGGATTATTTTGAAATGGTAAGACAATTAGTAGTAAATATAATAATAAACTTATCCTATTTCCACCTAAGATTTAATTTTGTTTAAATTTTATAGGTATCATCAGTAAATGAATTTTAAAACTAGTGAAATAAACAGTCGAACCCAGCTTTCTCATTGACGCTTGCTACAGCTTAATTTATTATAATCTTGGTGTCTTTGGAAGAACCAAAGCCCTGGAGTCAGTTTCCCAGACTCAGACACCAACTGTCCTTTTCCTTTTCTTTGCTTGCTGATTGTTAACCTGTGTCTCCCTGGCGATGTGTTTGTGGCATTTACCTCTGCTCCTGACATATGCTAAGTGATCAACAAATGTCAGTAGCATTTATTATTGTTACTCTTGGAGACAAAATAAATCTCTTAGCTCAGCTCTCCTAAGAATCCTCCAGTTCAGTTCTTCATTATGGTCTGAGAAAAACAAATGCAAAAGAACAAAAATTCCCCAAACACTCACAAAATCCCCATAAGAAATATATATAATTAACTTTGTCAATTCAAGAGAATGATAAAGCTCTAAGTTGAGATGTAGATTTAGTGTGAAATATGAATAGCAGTATGTATAAAGAGTCATATAGAGTTATATCTATTCAGTTTTGGTTAATTTTTCACTAAAAAAATCAATAACTTCAATTTTCATTGGGCTTTAACAGAAACAGAAATTTTCTCTCTAGGTTAGCTATAGTTGTCTCTGTCTCCTCATAGAACAACTGAAAATAAAAGAAAAAAATTCTCAAAGGTGAATTCTGTAGATAGATAATCAGCAAGTAAACAGAGACTATAGGCTTCAAGATTTTTATTATATATCCTGGGTATCTCCAGTAGCACCAGCAGAAAAGTAGAGGGTGAATCAGACCTCTGATTTAGCAGTTACATTTGTCATGTTTTGTACACTGTCATACAATTAGTGCAAATTTATTATAAGATACCTAGTCTATAAGAAATCCATTTACAGCTTTCTAAGTGTGGGGGACATGGAGCTATATAATTCCTGATCTTACAGTGTCACAGAGATTTTCCAATGGGCTTTGTGAATCTCTTTTCTAAGCTTCATTTCTACTTTCTCTTCTGGCAGGATCTAGGCACTATCTTCTGTCACCACGCTGTAATTAAAACCTCCAGTCCCTAATCAATGTCTCACTGCCTTTTGATATTTGCAAACCACTGTGCTCCTGTTTTTGCTCATCTGCTCCAATTCTTGGCTGCTGAGATCTTCATACATTTTCTACTCCCATGCAATTTTAAATATACTTTCAGAAAAATCCATCATTTTGTGTGTTTTTAATAAGAGACCTAGTCCTTCAAATTCAGTGGAGTTTTGCACAGTAACCAGAAGCCCTTGTTATCTCTATTATACATAATACATCACTTGAAAAGAGAGATTACTTCCCTAACATTTCTATAAGTATGGGAACTTGTCATTATCCAAGTTCTACAATTGATTTAAATGTTAACTGATTATCATATTAATGAACACTATTTCTAACAGTAGTTATTGAGTATAGCATTTTAGCATTGCCAAATACACATTGTGAGATTTTTTTTTCTAGAATTGAACATTTAGAAATGGAATATTCTCTTTAATGGCCATTTAAAGTGAACTTTTTGTTATATTCTTCATAAGGTATGTATAGTGCAGAATTTGTGAAAATAAATGCTAAAACAACCTAACAGGAGCCAAAGAAAAAGTATGAAAAATACATGTAGCCAATGTCACACACAAATGTGTATACATGCATACATACATACCACAAACACATGTGGATAAATAGAAATCCAATTAAAAAAACAGAAAGTATAATACATATGAAGAGAACCTGTGACATAGAAAGAAATAAGCCCTTATTTAAGCTTATGAGACCATGAAACGTCAAAGATTCTTTTGCATCTGTTTTGTGTTGGTAATTATTGTTGATCATGGAGAAAACTGATTTTCCATTTTAATGTGTATGTCAGCTGGAAGTAGGTATGGGTTGGCTACCTCTCCTTTCAGTACTATGATCCTTATTTCATACACACTGATACAGAACTTAATCTTGCTGCCACAGCCAGTGAGTTAATTTGTGTGTCAGAGCTGTGGAGAGAAGGTTTTGATTACTTCATGCCATTGATTCTTTCCTCTTTCTAGGCTTCATGCTTTAGATCTGAGTCTGATTTTAAATTGTGTTACATGTTTTAGTCAGTCCCAGGTTTACTTCTTTATATATTCAGAATGTTGGTTTACTATCAGATGTGAAGTTCAGAAAACTTTTTTCCCATTCTGTGGCCTGTCAAATTATCCTAATGACTATAACTTTTGCCATTCTGAAGTTTGATGAGGTATCATTTACTAATTTTTATCCTTAGTGCCTATGCTAATGGAGTTTTGCTCAAAAAGTCTGTTCTTGCACCTATAAGTTCAAGACTTTCTCCGTTCTCTCTGCTATCAGGTTCAGTTTATCTTTTTGTTTGTTTGTTTGTTTTTGTTTTGTTTTTTATGTCTTTGATCCATTTGAAGTTAAGCTTTTTGCACAGTGGGAAATATGAACCTATTTGCATTCTTCTACATGCAGACATCTAATTTGAATAGTACCATTTATTGTAAATTCCCCTTAAACTGTTCAAGTGTGTCTTATTATAAATAACTTCTTTAGAACTTTTATCACCATAAAGTGTTGTTGATTTTTGTTACACGCCGTTTCTGTGACATCTAATGAGACGATCATGTTTATTTTTTCTTTCAGTTTGTTTATATGATGGATTAAATTTACTGATTTTTATATAGTGAAATATGAAGCCTATTTAGTAATGGTAGATGATCTTTTTTTATCTGTTATTTAACTAGGTTTGCAGTTATATTGTTGGGTATTGAATCTATGTCCATAAGCCAAATTCATCTGTAATTCTCTGTATTTCTTGAATGTTTATGTAGTTTGGGTATCAAAGTAATTGAAGACACATAAATTGAATTGTGAAATGATCCTTCTTTTTCTAATTTGTGGAATAATATGAGGAGTATTAATGTTAACTCTTCTTTGAAAATCTTATATAATTCTATACCAAAACCCTAAAGATGTTTTTATATTGAGAAACCGTTAGTGAGTACTTATATTTCCTTGGGATTTATACGTTGATTTAAAGAGTTAAGAGATCTTGATTTAACATTAGTATGTGGTATGTATACAGAAAACATTCCAGTTCTTTTGGATTTTCCAATTTAGTAGAGAACAATTTTTTAATGTATGTCCTTAATATTCTCTGGAATTTCTGGGAGTCTGTTGTTATTTCACCCTTTTGGTGCTGATTTTGTTATTCTTTCTTTCTGGTTTTTAGATAGTTTGAATATGTGTTTGTCTACCTTGATGATTTTTTTTTCAAAGAAGCAATTCTTTTTTATCGATTCTTTGAATTGTTCTCTTTGTTTCCATTTTATTAATTTTGGCTCTGAGTTCTAGTATTTCTTGCTACCTATTCTTCTTGATTGTGTGTAGAGTAATATTAATCCAGTAACATAGCTGCTCCAGCAAGGAATCACATCCAAAGGTCTAGGTGGGAAGACCTAGACCTGGATGGACCTACATTCTGGCTGGAATGTAGACATGCCACACACCATTAACACCTCTGGCTGGAATACAAACTCACCCTAAGTTCACATCTATAATGTAAAATTGGCTTGTAGATGAAAGCAGTCACATTAGAAAGTGGTGCTTAATTAAGAGGCAGAAAAAATGATGAATCAGAGAAAGATTTGACAGAATAACTTAGAGATAGGATATGTGTAACTCTCAGGAGGGTCAATATAGCATTTAAGCTAAAGAGCAGACATGCACCATGGTCTTCACGTGAGTCCTCAACAACTGGAGTTGGGGCAAACCCAAAAGCTGTTGCCCAACTCTGGGATATGTTCTTCTAGCTGAGTTGCCTTGTCTGGCCTCGGTAGGAGAGTATGTGCCCAGCTCTGCAGAGCCTGGATATGCCAGGGTTCAAGGCTACCCATGGGGTCCCCAGTTTTCTCAGAAGGAGAAGGGGAAGTGGGGATGGGTTGAGAAATTTTGACAGGAGGTTGACAGGTGGAGGGACAGTGATAAGGATATAAAATAAATACATTTTTAAAAAAAGAAAAATAATTTTAACATGGGAAATATTCTTCAAAAACAGATAAAAATCATTACATAAGAGGAAGTTACATAGGGTTACCTGTTATAAATTCTTCCTTAGAAACTCATACCTAACTAAATATTTGCCATCTATATAGCTCTCAATACTCTACAAGTAGACGGCACATTCGATTCTCAATTCTAACTTAATTATGATTTTTTGACTAACAACTTAAATAATCTATTTAAACTTTTCTTCAAACTACCCTAACTTCCTAAAATTATTGAAATCAAATCAGGAATTCTGTAAAATCCTTAGTTCATCTAAACAATATTATTTATAAAGTTTGTCTTCATATTGATCTTCAGGAAAATTGTCCATTACAGTGGGCCGTCTTCCAAGAAGTAATCATATCATTACTTTTCACCCATATCTAGATACAGGAGGA